>JBAPGN010002950.1:4500-30857 GCA_037355405.1 Vitis amurensis
ACCCGAGAGGATGTTGTCCGGATGCCTCCAATGGTGTATCTAGACGCCCTATCCGATGTATACTCCTTGCATGGATTCCAACGAACTTTCCTCAATCTCAGATTGCTTTGGTGATAAAAAAGCTTATCAAAACACCAAAACTTAACACATTTTTTATTAGAATTGATTGCAAGGGTCCTTAACATGCCAATTGAGTTAAAAGGTGATAAATACTACTCAAAAGTGTTTAAGAGAGTTAATTAAAAGCTATGAAATACCACTTTTTGAGTAGTAATCACTCCCCCCCAACCGACATTATTGCTAGTCCCTTAGCAATGAAGGGGAGAAAAATGAAAAATAAACAATACTATAATTTACAACATCATGCTTGATCAAAAAAACAATTTCCAATTGGCATTGATGATCTAACTCTCACATGGAACATTAGAGAAATAGAACTCAAAATTCAACAAGAGCTATCAAATAACTTATCTAATCACAATTCTTAAAGAGAAGGCATTATGCAAATTTAAGCTTTAAAAGAGTTTCCACTCCCAAATGGTCAAACCTTACTCTTCCACAAAAATCTAAGTGTTATTTATTAGTTTCCGAATATAGTATGTTGAACTAATCTCTCCCCCCAACCTAGTTCTTTTTCAAAGCTTAGCAATCTGGTCAACCTCCAATAGGCTAAGAACACACCTCTTTTCTCACAAATTTTTTTTTTCATTGTAGGAGTACAAGGCTAAAGGTATTTTTTTTTTTCTAAATTGTCCATGTAACGGGGGTCCATCGATGACTCCCAACCAATTAAGGTTTAGGGCATCAAGTTTTAAGGATTTTTCAACCACTAACTCCTCGGATTTTACCCCGGACTTTTGAGAATGAATTTTTATACCCAAGCACCTATAGTATGTTAAACTCCACCTATTCACCCTTGTAACGAGCATTGAGGTCGGTGACTCCCAACCAATTAAGGCTTAGGGCACCAGGTTTTAAAGATTTTCACCATATACCCTCAGACCTTGCTCGGGTTTCAAGGCAAGTAAACATTTTTCTTTTTTCTTTTTTCTTTTTTCAAAGGCTCATTGGCCTTTTACAAGGTGTCCCAACACTATTAAATGAGGTCAAAGGTACCAAGTCTAAAATTTTCCTAAGTCAAGAGGGAAATAGTTTTTCATCTTATAATCGGAACCTATTGTGCACAGTGTGTGGATAGCTTAAAGTGGAAGAACTAAGGTTGAATTCAATAGAAGCTTCAACAATTCATCAACTTTAGTAAGCATAATACAAAATCTAAGTCAAGTAAAAAGACAAAAATTCAATTTCTCTTATTTCATTTTTGAGAATTTTTCCTTAATAACCATGGAGAGTAGAATAAAAACTTAAAATTTTAAAATTAAGCAAAAAGCAACTAAATTACCAAAATATTTTAAAATTAAGCAAAAAGCAACTAAATTACCAAAATATTTTCAAGTTAAGCAAAAAGCAACTAAATTACCAAAATAACTTAGCATTAATAACAAAAACTTCATTTCTCAACTCTCCCCCCAACCAAGCTAAACATTGTCCTCAATGTGACAAAAGCGATTGAAAAATAGGGAGGAAGTGGCACCTCCCGAGTGACATGGAGTCTGAGTCATGTAGGAGAAACCACATGTTTCAAAAAAACAATAAAAGATATGAGTAAAGGAATTAAAATAATATAATGCTAAGTCACCATGCTCACATATAACTAATCCCACTATATAATACCAAAAAGATGGGATTTCATAAAGGAAATACATAAAGTAAAGTATGTAAATGATCAGAAATGGGGAGGACGATGCTGGTAGGCTGATGGCTCAGGTAGATGTCTCTGCATCTTCAATAGCTGGCTTAGGAGGGGCATGGGGCTCTGTAGTGGTAGGAATGAGATGCTCAGTAGTTGATGGAAGACCCAGATGGTGCTCACTACAAGAAAAAAAGCCTTCATTGACAGTTTTTCACTGTCAATGTAAGGTATATCTGTGAAGGTAGGTTATTGTTCATATATGTTATCTATGCCAGTGTCAAGAAAAGTTTAAAGGTAACTTAACATATACATATGTTAAGATTTTCTCCATTTTTACAAATGATGAAATCTTATTAGTATGTGATATGTCAATGTTTCTTTCATTTATGTTAAGGTTGGATTCAACTTATATCAAGATTACTTAATCTTATGTCAAGGTTAACTCACTCTTTTGTTAAGATTATTCCTACAAATGTCATGATTAACCCCACATTTATCAAGGCTTTTAGATACATATGTCAAGGTTGGATTTTATATATATCATAATTGACTTATATATGTCAATGTTTGGTATCACGTGTCTTGGTGGGCACCATATATGTTAAGGATAGGTACCACATGTGTCATGATTGCTCCCATATATCTCAAATTTGAGTATAATGTATGTTAATGTAAGGAATAAGTACTGTCAAGGTTCCCATATATGCCTATTAGCTTCCCAAGCCTTTGACACCGATCACATCCCTTGCACATAGAGTGGGCATCCTTGAAAAGAGAGGGCCACCAAAAACCTGATTGGACCACTTTCATGGCTGTTTTCTGGGAAGCAAAATGACCTCCACATGCACTATCATGACAATGGGATAGAATTCCTGATTGCTCTTATTCAGGAACACATTTCCTTATGATTTGATCCGCACAATATTTGAAGAGAAAAGGCTCCTCCCAATAATAGGCATGGATCTTGGCAAAGAAATGCTTCTTGTCTTGGGCACTCCACTTACTTGGAACTTCTCCAGTAACCAAGTAATTTGCAATGTGAGAATACCATGGAGCTACCTCTATTGACATGAGAGACTCCTCAGGGAAGTCATCATTGATAGGTAGACCATGCGAGTCATGTGCTATCACAAGTCTTGACAAGTGGTCAACTACCACATTTTCTACTCTCTTTTTATCCCGGATTTGGAGATTGAATTCTTGAAGCAAAAGGATCCATCTTATCAATCTTGCTTTGGCATCTTACTTGGTTAGCAAGTACTTCAAAGCAGAATGGTCAGTGAACACCACTATAAAGGACCCTACCAAATAGGCACGAAACTTATCCAAGGCAAAAACTACTGCCAACAACTCCTTCTCAGTAGTTGTGTAGTTCCTTTGAGCCTCATTCAAAGTTTTGCTTGCATAATAAATCACATAGGGCTTTCCATCTTCTCTTTGCCCCAAAACAGCCCCCATAGCAAAATCACTTGCATCACACATTACCTCAAAAGGTAATTTCCAATTTGGGACTCTCACTATTGGTGTAGTTGTGAGGAATTGCTTCAGTTCCTCAAAACTCTTCTGACATTTCTCATCCCACACAAACTTGGCATCCTTTACCAAGAGTTCACAAAGAGGTTTTGAGATTTTTGAGAAATCCTTAATGAACCTCCTATAGAACCCAGCATGTCTTAGGAATTGCCTAATTCCTTTAACATTTGTGGGAGGTGGCAACTTAACAATTAGCTCCACCTTTGCCTTATCTATCTCAATGCCATTCTTGGAGATTATATGTCCTAAGATAATTCCTTGTTGTACCATAAAATGACACTTCTCCCAATTTAGCACTAGGGCTTTCTCAATACATCTTTGGAGAACAGCTTCTAAATGCAAAAAACACTCCTTATAAGAACCTCCATATACAGTGATGTCATCCATGAAGACTTCCATGGTGTGCTCCACCATATCACTGAAGATGCTTAGCATACATCTTTGGAAAGTTGTTGGTGCATTACATAGACCGAAGGGCATCCTCCTATGGGCAAAAGTACCAAAGGGGCAAGTGAAGGTTGTCTTTTCTTGATCTTCCAAATCAATCTCTATTTGGAAGTACCCCGAGTAACCATCTAAAAAACAGTAGAAAGGATGCCCTAAGACTCTCTCAAGGACTTGGTCCATGAAAGGCAATGGGAAATGGTCCTTCCTAGTCACTAAATTCAACCTCCTGTAGTCTATACACACTCTCCATCCTGAGGTAAGACGTGTAGAAACTTCCTCCCCTTTCTCATTCTGGATCACAGTAATTCCAGATTTCTTTGGGACTACTTGGGTTGGGCTCACCCACAAGCTATCTGAAATGGGATATATGATCCCTGCTTGAAGTAGCTTCAGAACTTCACCCCTTACTACTTCTTGCATGTGAGGATTCAACCTCCTCTGGGGCTGCCTTACTGGTTTTCCATCTTCCTCCATGTAGATATGGTGGGTGCATACCAAAGGGCTAATCCCTTTCAGATCATAAATTTGTCATCCAATGGCCTTTTTTTATTTTCTGAGGACTCCCAAAAGACTATCCTCTTGATCACTTGTGAGAGTTGAAGAAACTACCACTAAACATTTCTCATCTTCCTCCAAATATGCATACTTCAAATCAACAGGAAGCGGCTTCAAAACTAGCTTTGGAGGGTTCTCCCTAGCTGCTCCTTGTGAGTCCTCCTCATTGAACAAGGATAAGATCTCTTCCTTTCTCCTCCAAGGAGACATGATGGCTAACACATCAGAGGGTTCAGGTAACCCTTCTTCAAGCACTCCAAGGCTTTCATTCAAGTTCTCTTCTAAATTCTTGTCACAATGCTCTTCAACCAAAGTGTTGATCAAGCACACCTCCTTAAATCCTTCCTCCTCTTCTTCGGGGTGAAGATGTCTCTTGCATAAGTGGAATATGTTTAGTTCCAAGGTCATGTTTCCAAATGTGAGCTGCATCACCCCATTCCTACAATTGATGATGGCATTGGAGGTAGCTTGGAAAGGTCTCCCAAGGATGATTGGCACATAATTTGCTTCCATAACAGCAGGATCAGTATCAAGCACCACAAAATCCACGGGATAGTAGAATTTATCCACTTGAACTAGAACATCCTCGATCACCCCCCTTGGGATTTTGACTGACCTATCAGCTAATGAGAGAGTAATGGTCGTGGGCTTCAATTCTCCAAGTCCCAGTTGCTTATACACAGAGTATGGGAGCAAATTCACACTTGCCCCCAAGTCTAGTAAAGCCTTCTCCACTTGTGTCCCTCCAATGTTGACTGAAATGGTGGGACATCCCGGATCTTTGTACTTAACTGGAGACTTACACTGAATGATGGCACTTACTTGCTCAGTGAGGAATGCCTTCTTTGTCACATTTAACCCTCTCTTGACCGTGCACAAGTCCTTTAAAAATTTTGCATATGTAGGGACTTGCTTGATCATATCAAGTAAGGGTATATTCACCTTCACTTGTCTCAAAACTTCAAGAATTTCTGATGAATTCTTGATTCCCTTATTTCCATGTAAAGCTTGAGGAAAAGGGGGAGGCATATGTTTCTTCATCATATCCTCTTTAATCACTATCCTTGGCTCTTCTTCAATGCTTGAATTAGATGCATTTTTCTTCCCACTCTTCTCTTCTTGGTTATTGCTCTCTTTAACCAAGATTTTCCTTGTCATGAGTTCTTCATCTTGCCTCTCCTTAGGCAAGGGTTGATCAACCTCCTTCCCACTTCTCAAGGTGATCACAACTTTGACCTCCCTCAACTTTGAAGACTCCCCATCTTGGGTTTCAACTTCATGAACACCCTTTGGATTTTGGCTTGGTTGAGAGGGAAACTTTCCTTTCTCATTCACTGTGTTGAGGTTGGTAAGCCTAGAGATAGAGTATTGAATATTATCTATCTTATGAGATAGATCATTTTGCATCCCATCCATTCTTTTAATTTGAGAACTCTCAACATTTTCAATCTTTTGGTGCAATTGGGAGTTGATTGCCTTTTGTTCACCCACAAAGTCACCCATGACCTTACTTAGGTTCACAATGGCTTGCTCCACTGAAGAGGTTTGTTGAGGTGCTTGGGTTTGGGCTTGTGGTTGGTATGGAGGTGGCCTTGGTTTCCAAGAAAAATTTGGATGGTTTCTCCAGCTTGAATTATAGGTGTTTCCATAAGGTACATTGTTGTTGGGCCTAAATTGACCCATAACATTAGCTTGATCACCTAACATCTCCCTCACAGCTAGGATGGTTGGGCATTCATTTACCACATGATCACATGATTGGCAAATGGTGCATGGCATGACATGGGCTTACGTCTCAGAAATGGCTTGGACTTCATGCATTTTTTTCAACTCAAGTTCTTCCAACCTCCTTGCCATTGTTGCCACCTTAGCTTTCATGTCCATGTCTTCACTTGACATGTACATTCCACCCTTTTGATTTACAGGAGCTTTCATCCTTCCCATTTCTCTTGAGTTGGGCTCATCCCATCCTCTTGATACCTCAGATACATAACTTAAAAAGTCCATGGCTTCTTCCAGATTCTTACTCATAAAATCTCCCACGCACATGGTTTCAAGAATTTGATTAATGGAGGAAAACATCCCATCATAAAAATAGCTCACCAAGAGCCATGATGAGGATAAGCATTGATGGCCTCCATATACCTTTCCCAACATTCATAGAACTTCTCATTTTCTTTTGCAGAAAAGTTTGAGATTTGTCTCTTCAACCCATTGGTCCTATGGGTGGGGAAAATTTTCTTCAAAAATTCGGCCTGAAGATCAACCCAATTCTTTATGCTCCTTGGCCTTAAAGAGTTAAGCCATATTTTTGCCTTGTCCTTCAAAGTAAAAGGGAATAGCTTGAGTGTCATCAAGTCTATTGAAGCTCCTCCCTCTCTAAAAGTATTGCACACCTCCTCAAACTCCTTGATGTGGGCGTATGGGTTCTCACTTTCCATTCCATGGAAATTTGGTAGGAGGGGCACAATATGGGGCCTTATAATCAACTGCTTGAGAGGAGGTACGATACATGAGGGTGCACTCATCCTTGGTGGGTGCATTCTATCCCTCATGGATAGATATGCATTTGGATTATCCCCTGGTCCGTGTTGAGAATTCTGATCCTCTTGTGGAGGGTCCATGATGTTTACACAGATATCCAACTCTGTGTCTTGAGGATTCTCTATCCTTACTAGTCTTCCCTGTTGGTCCCAAATCCAATAGGGCATGCACAAGTTACAACTTCCCTGAAAATAAAACAAAGACAACAAAAACAAAAGAAAACTAGAAGAAAGTTAAGGTTAGAAAGAAAATGAAAGTAAACTTAACAAAAAGGAATTCTACAATTAAAAGAAAGGAAATGAAGTTAGTGAAAAATGAATTCACCAAACTTGTGATGGAAATCACAAGTAGCCTTTAAAAAGTTGTATCACTGTATCGTGGTACCCTCCTCGGCAACGGCGCCATTTTGATTCGTGCCCAGTCGGGTGTTTTAATAAAAAATATTTATAAATCATATGACCTCATACTAGTGTAGCAAAACTACTATAGTATAGCAGCTCTAGGGTCGAACTCTGGGATGGGTTTTCATTCTACCAGTGATATACTCAAGATTAGAAATTGAATCTGATGATTTATGTTGTCAAAAACTTAAAGTTTAAAAGAAAATAAAATTTGTTTTGAAAGTGGAGTTTGAAACTAAACTAACATAGAACTAGGTAAAAATGGAAGAAAGAAAGTCTCCCGAAGCTAAAGGTTACTAGGATCAAGTTCAGAATGCAAAGTGGGTAATTCCGGATTTTTCTCCTCGCATTGGGGACAACAACATAAAGGATGGTTGTTTCCCAAACCGGTATAGGCTTAACAATGAAGATTTAATCCATAAAAAGTCAATAGAAATGGTAGTCAAGTTCCATTAATGGCTTTAGACACTATGGGCCTTCACCTTGAGCCACTTTCCAATGGCTCGTACATGATAACTAATGATCTGATGTGGATCTAGCAATAAGTATCCACAGAGACCTAAAAGCTTACCATGTATTGGCCATTCAAAGTGATTCTAAGGGATTTAAAGCAAAACTTTAGATTTAAAAACCATTTATGAACTCCAACTACCTGTATTTAAGGTACGAGAGTTTTCCACTTATGCATCCAGACTTTTCACCTAGCTTCCTTTAGTCCAAGAAACCAAAGGTTTAGCCTCTCATCCTCTGGGAAAACATCCTCAGAGGTTGTTTGGCTAGAAAGAAAACTAACGAGAAAATAAATATATGAAGAGAAAAACAGAGCAAGTGCTCTGTGTATTATATTTCTTTTCTTTTCTGATTACATAATAGATGCCCCCCTTGTAAAGAAAATTACAAACTATATATATGAGGTTATTCACCCTTTTTACTTGCTTAAAGACTAAGGAATCCTATGATAGGTGGATTACAAAGAGATTTTGGGGATTTAGACAACAAATATCTAAAGCAAAATATCTCAAAATATCCTAAAATATCGGTGGCAAATATCAGGAAGCTTCAGGAGAACACCGCAACACTATGCAAAATGGCTGCTCTCCCATCCGGGTAGACGCTATCAAATGATCCGGATACGTCCGTCTGGATAAGTTGAAACGCCTCCTCTCCCATCGGGCTCTTGAATTCCGGATGTGAACATCTAGGTGGAAAGTGCGCGGCAGCCGGGTGCAAATGGCGGTAGCCGGGTATAAAATGGCGGCGCGCATCCGGGTGTAAATGGCAGCGGTTGGGTGCAAATCCTACTCGAGAGGAATGTTGTCTGGATGCCCTTCGATGGTGTATCCAGACGCCCTGTCCGGGTATACTCCTTGCATGGATTCCAACGAACTCTCCTCAATCTCAGATTGCTTTGGTGATCAAAAAGCTATCAAAACACCAAAACTTAACACATTTTTTATTAGAATTGATTGCAAGGGTCCTTAACATGCCAATTGAGTTAAAAGGTGATAACTACTACTCAAAAGTGTTTAAGAGTGTTAATTAAAAGCTATGAAATATCACTTTTTGAGTAGTAATCATTGATCTTCCTTGAGAATCAAGGATTAATGGTGGTCCCCAACCATATTCAACTAAGTTCCACACCCTTTCACCTTACGTTTTAAGGAAAAACATCATTCATGTTTTCCAATAAGAGTAATTATTCCCATCAAAATAGGGTGGACTATTCAAAGGAGCGCCATTTTTTTATTGTTCCATATTAGACTTATAGGATCAATAAAATTTTGATTTTTATCCTATGTGATTAATAAAAATTTGATTTTTAAACAATCTAATCAATAAAAATTGGATTTTTAATCGATATGATAAAGAATCGATTTTTCATTTTGCTTTCATACCAATCGAAAAATGGGTATTGCTTTAATATCACTTGAATAACAACTAAAAGCCCAATATCAAATATCCAAAGGTGGGATGAATGGGTGATTTAAAAATTTAAATAAAGATTTATATATTATATCATTTTTTTTTACCTTTAAGAAAATTTCAAGGTTCTTTTGGATATTAAAAACGGAGTTCAACACAAATTTAGAATGGTAAAACTTGATTTTTATGGTTAATTGATATCTAAAAATTATTTGGGATAAAATAAATTAATTATTAATATCCAAAGGATATCCTGAGAGACGTTAGAGATAATAATAATTAGTTATAAGGATAACAACCATAACCACCTAGATAACAACCCTAACAACCTTGATAGCAATCCCAACAAATCAATCAAACTTAATCAAATAAAATCTAAGCAGGAATATATAGATATGCACCTTTTATGAAAACCCTACAAACATAATATCAAATATAAAAGATATAGACAATGAGACATAAGATTTTTACGTGAAAAACCCCCATAAAATGTGGAGAAAAAAAACCACAAGATCTAAGACTTACCAATCTAAATCCACTATTTGAAATCAAGTTAAACAAATTTACTTGGCTTCTTTACCATAAAGACTTACTCTTCAACACCTACAACTTGATCCATATTTACGACGTAGCAGCTTCCTATTGCTTCCTAGTAGATCATTTTGCCACTCCGAAGGGATTAAGGTCTTCAACCCATGATTTAAAGATTTAAATCCTTGAATGAGAAATCATGAATGATATAGTAATTTAAGCTTTCTCTCAAGGAGTCCCTCTTTTTAAGAATGAGTGGTTTCTAATCTCTAAGATCTCTTCAATTTTCGATCCTTAACCCTTAAAGGGTTATTAAGGAGGTATTTTATAGCCCAAAGAGTTTCAGTATCTTAAGTTTTTAAACTAAAGTTCAAGTGAAATTCATCCAAATTCTGTGTCTAAACTCGGCAGGACTGTCATGATCGCTTGAGCAGACTTAGACCGCTTCAGCAAGCTGATTACTTGAGTGGTCCTTTCCACTTGAGCAGCCCCTGCTTCTTTTGAAAAATCAATTTAAATCATTTTAAGTCCAAAAATGATATTGAACCTTTATACCTTAAATAAGCCTTATATGCCACAAGCCAAACCTTTTTAAATGTACCTGTGACTTCTTAGTTGGATGAACAACAACCACTGATCCTTAATGGAAAGCAAGTCACTGTCTAAAAAGACTTCTATGGTCAAACATAAAACATAAAAAAATTGTCAACATATAAATAAGACTCAATGTCCTAATAGAAAGCATTAGAACTTTCCTTATTTACTCATTTTGAGTGCAGAGACTTCAAATAGGTGGAGTACTTGAAGGGATTGTGAGTGCCCATTGGAGCCCATGAATCTAAATATAAAGCTTGAAGGCTTAAGTTGAAGGCCTTTAATGGTGGAACTCTCACTTGCTTAGGAGGTTACAAAGAGTGGACATAGGTGGATTTTTGAACCACTATAAATGAGTTTGCATATATTCTCTTTATCTTTTACTTAATTGTTGTCTTACTTAATATCTTTTATTATTATTTTTTATTAATTGGTTTTTTTTTTTTGAAAAAAATAAAAAATGTAACACCTAATTCATCTCCTTCCACCCCTTCCCTTTCTTTAGTGATTTGCTTAATCAAATTGGCTATTTTTCACAATTATTATCGGATACAAATGTGTTATGGAGAATGGTGGGTATGACTGGCAATTGGAAAATGACTTTTCAAGAAGGTAAATGGGTTGGTGGTGAAGATGATGAAAGGTTGAAGAGAATATGGCATCGAGTACAAATGTGGTGAGCCATTGTTTGCGATGGTGGTTTTCTCCATTTTTAAAGATGGGTTTTCTTTTTTTTCTTTTTCAAAGTTGCAAGGGTGCTTGACTAGGTGAGGGTTTGAGATTTTTTTTTTTCCAATTTTTTTTATCTTTTTTTCCCAAACAACACTCCACACAACTCCATCTATGTCATCTTTGCTACAACAATACCATATGCTACTACAATGCATTTAATGCGCTTCATCATGCCATGAGTTTTACATTATTTAAAATTTAGAAATTAAAAAATTTAAAAATTAAACATTAGAATTTAAAAAATTTTAAAAATAGATTAAAAATAAAATTCAAAATTTATGATTTTTTGTTATTTAAAATTGGGATAATCATGCTTTGGTACATCACCAATAAAAAAAAATATGGTTTCTAGAACTTTGTTTTTACTTTTTCAATTTTAATGTAAAATGGAAAAAAATATTACCAATTCATGCACTACAATAGTGTTTTTTAATTTGTTCCAAAATTACCCTCGAAAGTTGAGGGCAAGTACACCTACCACATTAAATGTTGTTGTCAAGTACATCAATCACTTTTTTTTTCTCTTACATAAACTCTCTCACACATCTCACCTCTTGCCGCGTTTCTACATTTTATTTTTTTCTTTTATCCTTTTTTCTTTTTTCTTGCAAGCATGTCCTATTTTTCTATCTCTCATTTTCAATTTATTTTAATATGCTAATGTATTATCTCATAAAACTTCTTCAATTTTTTTTTTTCACTCTCTAATCTTCCCATATTTATTGATTTTAGTTATTTTTTAACATATTAACTTTAAAATGATAATAAAATAATAAATAGGTAATATAACAAATTAAATAAAAACATAAATATATAATGGACAAAAATGAAAATATTATTCCACAAATAATATACTTGATGATTTTAAATATTAATTATAGTAATATATTTTATAAATCAAGGATTAAATTTAAAATTTATATTTTATTATTTACAGGTTTATGATATAAGATTTTTTACATTAATGCTAAATAAAAGATTTATTTATTTTGTAAATCATATCACACGTAAAAGTAAAAATATATTTGTAATACTGTTTTATTATTTTTATTATTTTAAATTTATCATATCAAAATCACAGTAAGTGATGATGCTTTAATATTTTTTCTTATGGTTTTAACTTGATCATGAATCTAATTTTTTTGCTTCATTAAAATCTTTAATTTTTAATTAAAATAAAATATATATTTTTATTAAAAAAAATTATAGTTAACCTTATATATTAATTTCATAAAAAAAGTAGGTACATCCATCCGTAAGAAAAATAGGTTCATCCATTCCTAAAGGAACAAGGATCCCTATCTCCCTTATCATGGTTTATATATTCCTTTGAGGATCATCGATAAGTGATTGGAGGTCCTCCCCCATCCCAAAACAAACGTTGAAACCCTACGTGCATCCTTAACAAAATAGGTACATCTAATCCTAGGGTAGAACCCCTATCTTCCTTCTCATGGTCCATATTTCCTTTGGAGACTTTTAGGAAAGGATTGGAGGTTGCTTCCCATCTTGGAACGAAGTTTGGAATCCTAGGTATAACGTTAAGAAAATTTGGTATGTCTGATCCTCGGGCTACCAGGACCCTTATATCCCTTCTCATGATCCATTTGATCTTTTAAGGACCCTTAAGAAGTGATTGCAAGTCGTTTCCCACCTCGGAATAGACTCCGAAACCCTAGATATATCCTTATATAAATTCGGTACATCTTTAAGAAAATTTGGTACATCAAATCATCAGGCTACCGAGACCCCTATCTCTCTTCCCAAGGTCCATTTGCTCCTTTAAAGGCCATCAAGAAGTGATTTGAGGTTATTTCTCACCCCAAAATGGACTTTTGAACCCTAGATACATCTTTAGGAAAATTTGGTATTCTGATCCTCAAAAAGTGATTAGAGGTTAGTCCCCACCTAAAACTAACATTGGAACCCTAATTACATCCATTAGAAAAATTGGTACATCTAATCATCAGGTTACTAGGATCCCTATATCATTTTTCGTGGTTTATTTGTTCCTTTTGGAACTCTCAAGAAGGATTGGAGGTCGTTGCCCACTCTGGAACTAACATTGGAACCCTAGTTACATCCTTAAGAAAATTTGGAACGTCCAATCATTGAGCTATTGGGATCCCCTATATCCCTTCTCATGGTCCATTTGATCATTTAGGGACCATTGAGAAGTGATTGGAGGTCATTTCCCACCTCTAAATAGACTTTGGAACCCTAGGTATATCCTTAAGAAAATTTGGTACATTCAATCCTCAAGTTACCTAGACTATCTCCCTTTCCATGGTCCATTTGTTCCCTTAGGAACTCTTGGGAAGTCATTAGATGTCGTTGCCTACCTCAGAACGTACATTGGAACCTTAGTTACGTCATTAAGAAAATTTGGTACATCTAATCATCAGGTTACTGAGACCCTTATCTCCTTTCCTATGGTCCATTTGTTCATTTGGGGGCCCTCAAGAAATGATTGGAGGTCGTTCCCCATCCCGAACTATACATTAGAACCCTAGGCACATCCTTAAAAAAATTTGGTACATCTTTAAGAAAATTTGATACATATAATCTTTGGGCTAACGAGACACCTATCTCCCTTCTCATGGTCCATTTTTTTCCTTTTGGAGACCCTTAGAAAGTGATTGGAGGGCGTTCTTGACCTCGGAACAGACTTTGGCACCCTTGGTACATCATTTATAAAATTCGGTACACCCTTTACAATATTTGGTACATCTTTCATAAAATTTGGTACATCCTTAAAATTTTTTGATACATTCAACCCTTGAGCTATCGGGACCCTTATCTTATAAGCTAAGGTCTGTTATTTTTTTAAGGATCTTTGGGAAGTGATTAGAGATCGTTTCCTACTCTGAAATGAACTTTGGAACCCTAGGTACCACCGCTAAGAAAATTTGGTACATCTAATCCTTAGCTAATAAGACATCTATCTCCCTTCCCATGGTTCATTTATTCATTCGGAGACCTTTGGGAAATGGTTGAAGGTCGTTCCCAACCTTGGAATGGACTTTGGAATCCTTGGTACATCATTTACAAAATTTGGTACATCTTTTATAAAATTTTGTACGTCATTCACAAAAATTGGTGTATTCTTAAAAGAATTTAATGCATCCAATCCTTGATCGGGACCCCTATCTTATTAGGCAAGGTATATTATTCCTTTAGGGATCTTTGGGAAGTGATTGAAGGTTGTTCCCTACTCTGAAATGGGTTTTGGAACCCTAGGTACATCCTTAAGAAAATTTAGTACATCTAATCCTTAGGCTGAGGGGACACCTATCTCCCTTTCCATGGTCCATCTATTCCTTTGGAGACCCTTGAGAAGTGATTAGAGGTTGTTCTCGATCTCGGAATGGATTTTGCCACCCGTTTTACTATTAAGATAGTGCCCTTAAAGCATGACATGATGTAATAAATTTGGAATTCATTATTTATTTAATGATGTTCCAATTTCACTTTTATCTATCCTTATTCCATGTATTATACTTTATGGGCATTCTTGCTTACATCTTTTGCATTATACGTGACTTAGGTGCATTAGAGTTGCATAGAAGATCTAAGTCATAGGTTCCTTGCAAATAAATGACTTGTTCACAACCAATTCATAGGTCTAGGCAACCAATTAGAGGTTGTAGTGCACCACCTCCTAATTCAAAGGATGGCTAGTATTGGCTATCGGTATGGGTTTCCCATGGTGCACTATAACCGATTCATAGGTTTAGGCAACCCATTAGAGGTTGTAGCACACCACCTCCTAATTGAAAGGATGGCTAGTCTTGGCTATCGGGATGGGTTTCCCATGGTGAGTGCACTAGTGTGTATGGTTATACATTGGACAGGACTTACGGTGAGTCATGACCTCACCAAACTACTTCATTGTGTTTCTCTCAACCTTGAGAGAACATTGAGTTTGTGCTAAAGTTAGCAACGACTTTGACCTATGGGTGAGATCGTAAGTTGATCATATATTCCCTATGGATTAAATCATTATTGATGGAAACCGATAGCAATAAGTATTCTCAATAGAGGCACTATTATATCTCTTAGGATTGAGATAGTGTGTCCCCTTAGGTGATCCTAAGGAGGTGTGTTCATGGAAACTATGGCCATGGTAGTTTCTTAAGTGGAACTTTACATAGGCTCTTTTGAGAGCTAAGATATGTGATTCATGCCCAGTTGGTGTCTCAGCTGATTCGTGTTCAACTGGTGCTCCTTGATTGAGGGAGTAATCAACAAAATTTATAACCTATAACACCATACACTAAGGTAGCAAAGAAAAAGCTACTATAGTATAGTGGCTCTAGGATCGTCCACTGGGAAATATTAACAAGCTATCAATGATACCAATTCCAAGTGAATTGGTCTTGTTTCATTTCAAGGTTAGCTTAAGAAATAAGACACAAACTTTGATTGGTAAAGGTTTAGACTTAAACTAACTAACATAACAAATATTTGGAATAACTTAGGAAGAAAAGCATTCCCTGGAGAGTTAGGTTCACTGGGGTGGTTCCTCATGCAAAAGACATAGCTCCAGTCAGATGGTTCCTTTCCTCGCGTTAGAGATTCAACATATAGTCAATTCTCTAACCGGTGTTGTACAGATTCATCCTTCAATTAGATTTCACTTTAATTCTCTCACTGATGCAACTTGCAATGGTTTAAGCCTCTCACCAAGCCTCAACCATTCAAGGTGATCTTTAACCTTGGATTACCCGTCAAAAGCTCGCAAGAGATAACTAATGGATGTCTCCTTGGAGTCCAAAAGCTTACCAAGTGTTGGCTATTCTAGAAAATCCTACCCTAAAGTCACCTCCCAGAGGCTCGCAAGGGGTAAACTAGTGCATTTCCATGGTTGGAAATCACTTGCCTTACCAAGTGTTGGCCCAGGTGACTCTAAGGTGTTTTAAGTTAACTAAAAACATAGAAATCACTAAAGGATTTCACTTCCTCTTCATTACTAGCTAAAACCACAAAGCTTTGCATTCTTGCACTTGGAACTTTCCCCAGCAACCTTAGCTCCAAGGAACTAGAGGTTTAGTTACTCATTCTCTGGGGAAAACTCCTCAGAGAGTTCATAACTTAGTAATAAATAAACAATACAAAGTGAGAAGGTAAGGCAGTAGAAAGAACTGAACTTTACTTGCTTACCCAAAAATTTACAAAAGGATCTCCTCCCTGAGAACAGGCTCCCGAGAGGTATTTATATGAACATAATATAAAACTAATTATTACATAGATATTTTCTCTTTTTACTAACTTAAAAGCTAAGGAATCTTGTAATTGGTGGCTTACAAGGAGTATTTTGGGTTTAGACAACAAAAATCTGATGTAAAATATCTCCCAATGTCGGTAGCAAATATCGGGAGGCTTCAGGAACCATTTCGCAAGAGAAAATGGTGTCTGCGAGATTTCGCAGACACTCAAGAGGGCTGCGAAGTTGGCTTCCACCTTGAGGTTCCCAGCTTCCCTCTCGTGGTATATGTCGGGCAACTTCAGAAGGAAACACACCCTACTGTACAAAAAGGCTGCGGAATCACTTCGCAACAAAAGGGTGATTTCGCAGCACTTTGCAAAATGCTTCCTTTAGCTCGGAGTGATTGGCTTGCAATGGCTGCAACTTCTTCGTTTCAACTTCGAATTGTGCACCGTTTGAAGCATTGGATTGTTGACTTCATGAGCTTTGAAATGGTATAGAGCATGCATCATTTGGACTTCAGAAAGTGCTCCAAAAGTGGCTGCTACGACTGTCATCAAGAATATGCTTCATGGCAGATTCTCTTTACTTTTTCTCCTTGCAATCCGGATTCACTCTTGGCAAATGAATTCTAAGCTTTGCCCAAGATTCCTCATAACTCTCCTTAGTCTTGACTTGCTTTGGTGATCAAATTACTAACAAAAACACCAAAACTTACACAAAGTGATTAAAATTGCTTTAAAGGATCCTTAACATGCCAATTGAGTTAAAAGGCCTAAACTACTACTCAAAAGTGTTTAAAAGGATTAATTATAGGCTATCAAATAACACTTTTTGAGTAGTAATCACTCCCCCCAACCGACATATTGCTAGTCCCTTAGCAATATAGGAGAGAAAAATGAAAATAAATAGCAAACTAATCTAAAATTTACAACATCATGCTGAAAGAAAATAATTCTCAAGTGGCATGATGATCTAATTCTCACATGAAGCATTAAAGAAATACAAACCCAAATTTCAACAAGAGTTATAACAAACTATGCTAAACACTGTTAATCAAGGGAATGCATTATGCAAACTGAAGTTTTAAAATCATTTCCACTTTCAAAGAACCAAACTTTAATCTTCCACAAAAATCTATGTGTATTGGTTCCTTAGCTTCTGAGAATACTATGCTAAACTAATCTCTCCCCCCAACCTATCTCTTTTCAATACTTAGCAAACTGACCATAATCAATAAAGAAAGAACACACTTTTTTTTTTTTTTTTTTATATATATATGAGGCTTTATGGGGTACTCTTTCTGAATTGTCCATGTAATGGGGGTCCATCGATGACTCCCAACCAATTAAGGTTTAGGGCACCAAGCTTTAAGGATCTTTCAACCACTAACTCCTCGGATTTTTCCCCGGACTTTTAAGAATGAATTTCTAATACCCAAGCATCTACCATATGCTAGCTTTACCTATTCACCCTTATAACGAGCATTGAGGTCGGTGACTCCCAACCAATTAAGGCTTAGGGCACCAGGCTTTAAAGATTTTCACCATATACCCCTCAGACCTTGCTCGGGTTTCAAGGCAAGCAAACAACTTTCTTTATTTCAAAGGCTCATTGGCCTTTTGCAGGGTGTTTCAATTTTATCAAATGAGGTCAAATATATCAAGTCCCAAAATTATCCTAAGTCAAGAGGGAAATAGTTTTTCATCTTATAATCGGAATCTATTGTGCACAGTGTGTGAATAGCTTAAAGTGGAAGAACTAAATTTAATTTCAATAGAAGTTTCAACAATTGAACCACTTTAGTGAGCATAATCCATACTCTAAGTCAAGTGAAAAACAACAGTTCAATTTCTCTTGGTTTAATTTGAAAATTTTTCCTCAAAATTCATGGAGAATAGAGTAAAAAGTAAAAACTACAACTAATTAACCAATATAATTGCATTACCAAAAAGATTTAGCATACTTCCTTCCTCATTCCCCCCAACCGAACTGAGCATTGACCTCAATGTGATATGAGTGACTGTAATTAAAGGGAGGAAGTGGTACCTCCTGGCTGATATCAAATTCGAATATTGATTGGGGAAACCACATGTTTCAAAAAGAATAGAATATGTGAGAAAAGGAAATAAGGGTAACTTAATGCTAACTGTTAACAAGAAATATTAAACTTGTATTACTTTGAGTCTATTCAAGTACAATGAAAACGAAAAGTAATACAAGGAATCCCAAATATAGTACCAAAATAATGGGATTTCTTTCCAACAAAAAAAAAAAAATACATAAAAATATTAGATATATAATAGTCTGATGAGTGGGTGGTGCTGGGGCTAGGCAGATGGGATTGCCTCTTCAGTGGGTGCTTCAGCTGGGGCTTGGGGCTCTGGAGGATGAGACTCTGAGGGATGAGAGTGTGGCACTGCTGGAGTAGAAGTGGAGGGCTCTACAGCTGGTGGCAGGTCGAAATGAAGCTGGAGCTGCCTTAAGATGGCAGCTTGTTGAGCCTGAGTGGCCAACATCTGCTCTTGGCATGCTCTAATGGCTGCCATCTCTTGAGCAAGACTGCTCTGAGAAGCTGTGAGAGTCTCCAATGCACGACACAACTCTCTATATTCAGATATAGGAATGGCCATCCTCGGTTCAGCTGATGTGGATGGCTGAGATGAAGCTGGAGCTACTGGTGGAGCTCTGGGAATGGTAGGAGTAGCAACTGTTATACCCTCAAGTATGTGTCGTGGGGATGCTCTCCTTGTAGCTGGCTATGGTGGCTCTTGCTGATCAACTTTATATGCCGTCATGTTGTTCCATTTATCAAGAGTGAATGGCTCACGGCAAATGCGCTTTCTTTCCAGCTGAGGCTTAGAAGGATATCCCAAGTGCTCCAGAATTTGGCATAGCAGCCTTGGAAAGAGGAGGGGAATGCAATCAGCTCTCTGAAGCTTCTTTTTGTGCACCTTCTCTTCAAAATAGAGAAGGGCTACCAGAATCAGATGATGAGGCCCAAAGAAAAATCCTTCAGACATCTTGTAAAGGGCTTCTAAGAGGACTCCCCTTCTTTGAGTCCAATGCTGCAATGGGTAGAGATTATGACGCAAAAATGCATCAATCAGAAACATGACCGGAGGCAGCTCCCCCCTCAACAGATGTGATCGATTTGCAGCTCCTCTTGAAAGGATGCGTACCATCTCCAGCTCAGTAGGATTGGTCCAAGCTCTAAAATTATCGAATTGGGTTGGCTCATAGGGAATTTGCAGGGCTTCAGCAATATGGCGTGCTCCCAATATGCCATGCCTCCCATCAATAGTAAAATGAATCAAAGTTGGATCCCTGACCTCTTTGGTTGTCATGGATTGATAGAAATCCATGGCTATCCGGGGGTAGAAAAAGTCTCGCAGAGTCAGCAAGTGCTCCATATGGTACCTTCTCAGCAGGTTGAATGACTATGTAAGCTCCGGTCGCACTCTGATTGCCGCTATGTCGAAGCACAGCTCGGAGTGGAATGGCCGAGCTCTACAATCCAAATTTCCCTCAATTGGGGGCTGAGTTAGCATTGGCCTCCTGATTACCTCTTCCGGAGCTATTTCAGCTTGAATTTGGGGCTCGGGAAGTGGCGCTTGAGGCTCCTGTGTTTTTGCTTACGACGCCGGAGATGGCACCGGCGACTGAATTGGCGAGGGAACTGGAGTTGGAACCGGTGATGGCTCTGGGGACTGCTCAGTCAAATCGATGGGTTCTGAGCTCTCAACCCTTGGTCTCTTTTGTAATGGCCGACCTCCTGACCTGGTAAGGTATCGTCTTGCCGGCGGCTTTGGCGGCGCGGGCTTCACCGGATGAGGAATTGGTCTTGATGGCGAAGGCTTTGGAGCAGGATCTGAAACTGGCTCCTTTCGAAGGCTTTTCTTGCGGTTCGAAGGAGATGAAGTCTTTGCTCCTCTTATTCGCGCCATTTCGGGTTACCGAAATTTGGCCGAAACTGCTAATCGAAGAAGATGACCGGAGACTTGGACGGCGAGGCTCAAGGAAGAAGATGAACAGCCTGCGAGAATGGCGTGCTCTGATTTTGAAACCCTTTTCACAGCTCAAATGACCGGTATAAATAGGAAAAACGGAAGACTAAGGGTCAGTTTGAGTTTCGCAGCAAAACGCCAATTTCGCAGCAAAATGCCATTTTCGCAGCCACTTCGCAATGCGTTTCGCAGCTGCGAAATTAATATTACTGTGTTGCGAAGTGGCACACGTGTGCCAAAATCACTTTCGCAATTGCGAAATACCCTGCGGAATGGGACTTTTGGTGCGAAATCAGGCTTTACCACTTCGCAATGCATTTCGCAGCTGCGAAATGGATGTTCCTGTGCTGCGAAGTGGCACTCGTGTGCCAAACTTGCTTTCGCAGCTACGAAAATTCTCGCAGAGAACTCCAAAGTGTTGCGGAATGGTTTGGCAACAAAATGCTCATTTCGCAGAAGTTTTCTTCAGGCTGCGAAATCTCGCAGAGCTCTGTTTTTTCTCTGTTTTTGCTCCGATTTCGATCCGATTTTTTTCTTTCAATTTCCTTGAAATTTCTTCCACCTGGGATCATTCAACAAGATTAAAACACATCTAAAAACATGATTTAAGATCAAAAACTAAGATCAAATGTATGGAAAAAAACTTGAAAATTTACAAAATTTACAAAAATTTTGGACTGTGGTAAAACCACGTCCAGCAAACCCTTCTTTGCTTAGGCTTTTTGAGGCTTAAGGAGGTTGATTGCCTCATTTTCTGGTTTGAATGGCTCCATGAATGGCTTGAGACGATATCCATTGACTCTAAAGCTATCCTTGCCATTGGAATTCAATAATTCCACCACTCCATTGGGATATACTTGTTGAATAATGAACGGACCTATCCACCTTGACTTGAGCTTCCCAGGAAAGATATGGAGTCTTGTGTCATACAGTAAAACTCTTTGCCCTTCCTGAAATTCCTTGTTGGAGATGAGTTGATCATGCCACTTCTTCATCCTCTGTTTTGCAACTTTGGAATTGATATAAGGATTATTTCTTAATTTCTCCATCTCATTAAGGTCTAGATATCTCTTTTCTCCTGCCTTGATCAAGTCCATGTTCAGCTTCTTTATTGCCCACCAAGCTTTGTATTCAACTTCCACAGGGAGATGGCATGCTTTACCATAGACAAGACGATAGGGAGACATCCCAAGAATAGTCTTATAAGCTGTTCTATATGCCCACAATGAATCATGAAGCCTAATAGACCAATCTTTTCTGTTGGAATTCAGCACTTTCATCAATATGTTCTTTATTTCCCTATTAGCTAGCTCAACTTGCCCGGAAGTCTGAGGATGATAAGGTGTAGCCACCTTATGCTTCACTCCATACTTGGATAACAGAGCTTCAAAAGGTTTGTTGCAAAAATGAGCACCTCCATCACTGATTATGGCTTTGGGCACCCCAAATCTTGAGAAAATGTTCTCTTTAAGAAACTTGAGAACCACCCTGTGATCATTTTGTTTACAGGGGATTGCCTCAACCCACTTAGAAACATAATCTACCCCCACCAAAATGTAAGAATTACCAAAAGACATTGGGAAAGGTCCCATGAAGTCAATGCCCCATACATCAAATAACTCAACTATCAGAATGGGGTTCATAGGCATTTGATTTCTTTTTGTTAGCTTTCCAAGCCTTTGGCATCTATCACAACTCCTACACATGATGTGGGCATCTTTAAAAAGATATGGCCAAGTAAACCCTGATTGCAATACCTTCATAGCTGTTTTATGAGAGGCAAAGTGGCCTCCACATGCATTCTCATGACAATGAGATAGAATCCCTTGCTGCTCATCTTCAGGGACACATTTCCTAATGATCTGATCTACACAATACTTAAAAAGAAAGGGCTCTTCCCAATAATAAGCATGAATTTTGGCAAAGAAGTGCTTCCTGTCCTGTGCATTCCACTCACTTGGAATTTCACCAGTTACTAAATAATTAGCAATATGAGCATACCAAGGAGTTTTCACTAGGAACATGAGTGATTCTTTAGGAAAATCATCATTGATAGGCAAGGGATGGGAATTATGTGCTATAACTAACCTTGACAAGTGGTCAGCTACCACATTCTCCACTCCTTTCTTATCTTTGATTTGTAGATCGAATTCTTGTAACAAAAGAATCCATCTAATCAACCTTGCTTTTGCATCTTGCTTTGTCAATAAATACATCAAGGCTGAATGGTCAGTGAAGACAATGATGAAAGACCCCACTAAATAAGCACGAAATTTGTCCAAAGCAAATACCACAACTAACAATTCTTTCTCTGTAGTTGTGTAGTTCCTTTGAGCTTCATTCAGTGGTTTACTTGCATAGTAAATCACATAGGGCTTCCCATCTTCCCTTTGGCCAAGCACAGCTCCTATAGCAAAGTCACTGGCATCACACATCAGTTCAAAAGGTAATTGCCAGTTAGGGGCTCGCACTATTAGAGTTGTTATTAAAAATTTCTTCAGTTGATCAAAGCTACTCTAACACCTTTCATCCCATATAAACTTAGCATCCTTAGCTAACAACTCACAAAGAGGTTTTGAAAGACTTGAAAAACCTTTTATAAACCTCCTATAAAACCCTGCATGGCCAAGGAACTGCCTTACTCCTTTTACAGTTGTTGGAGATGGTAATTTGACAATAAGCTCCACCTTTGCTTTATCAACTTCAATGCCTTTTTCAGAGATGATATGGCCAAGGACAATTCCTTAACGTACCATAAAATGGCATTTCTCCCAGTTGAGCACCAGGTCTTTTTCAATGCATCTATGAAGAACTGCTTCCAAATTAACTAAGCATTCCTCAAATGTACCTCCATATACGGTGATGTCATCCATGAAAACCTCCATAATTCGCTCCACCATATCACTGAAAATACTCAACATACATCTTTGAAATGTAGCAGGTGCATTGCATAAACCAAAAGGCATTCTCCTGTAAGCAAATGTTCCAAATGGACATGTAAAAGTAGTCTTTTCCTGATCTGCCAAATCAATTTCAATCTGAAAATACCCTGAATACCCATCCAAGAAACAATAGAATGGATGTCCAGAGACTCTCTCCAGCACTTGGTCAATAAATGGTAATGGAAAATGATCTTTCTTGGTTACAGCATTCAGCTTTCTATAATCAATACACACCCTCCAACTTGAAGTGAGGCGTGTAGTAATTTCTTCCCCTTTTTCATTCTGAACCACTGTGATCCCTGACTTCTTTGGTACCACTTGAGTAGGACTCACCCAAGGGCTATCAGATATAGGGTAAATGATTCCTGCTTGAAGTAGCTTCAGTACCTCAGCTCGTACCACCTCTTGTAGATGAGGATTCAACCTTCTTTGAAATTGACGAATTGGCTTTGCTTCCTCCTCCATATATATATGATGAGTACAAACTAAAGGACTAATGCCTTTCAAGTTAGATATTTGCCATCCTATTGCCTTCTTACACCTCTTGAGAACTTCCATTAAACAATTCTCTTGATGACTGGTAAGAGATGAAGATATCACAACAGGACATTGCTTATTTTCTTCAAGATATGTATATTTCAGCTCCACAGGTAAAGGCTTCAGATTGAGTTTTGGAATTTCTTTTTCAGCAGCTGCCTCTTCTTCTTTATTGAACAAAGGTAGAATCTCTTCTATCTTTCTCCAACTTTGTAGAGTAGCAAGCCCAATAGGAGATTTAGAAAAACCTTCCTCAAAATCTACAAGACTTTTATTCAACTTGTCTTGCATATTTTGATTACAGTGCTCCTCCACCAAAGTATCAATAATGCACAGCTCTTCTGGACCTTCTTCTTCTTCCGGAGTGATTTGCTTTTTAGACATATAGAAAATATTGAGATCCAGTGTCATGTTGCCAAAAGTGAGTTGCATCAGCCCATTCCTGCAGTTGATGATTGCATTTGAAGTTGCAAGAAATGGCCTTCCAAGGATGATAGGAACTAAATTAGCTTCTTTTATAGTAGGATTTGTATCAAGAACAATAAAATCTACTGGATAGTAGAAATTATCTACTTGAACCAATACATCCTCAATTACCCCTCTTGGAATTTTCACTGATCTATCTGCTAGAGATAGAGTGATTGCTGTTGGCTTCAACTCTCCAAGTCCCAATTGCTTGTAGACGGAATATGGAAGCAAATTCACACTTGCTCCCAAATCTAACAAGGCTTTTTCCACTATCTTTCCTCCAATCATGACTGAAATGGTAGGACTTCCAGGATCTTTGTACTTCAAAGGAGACTTACACTGTAAGATTGCACTTACTTGCTCAGTCAAGAAGGCTTTCTTGTTTACAGTCAACCCTCTTTTGATAGTACATAAGTCCTTTAGGAATTTTGCATACGTTGGAACTTGTTTAATCATATCCAGCAGTGGGATATTGACTTTCACTTGCCTCAATACTTCAAGGATTTCAGCTGCATTTCTAATCCCCTTTTTCCCATGTAATGCCTGAGGAAAAGGTGGAGAAGTTGATTTCTTCAGTATTTCTTCCTTCAGAAGCTCCTTATCTGGAATTGCATTCATTGTTGAATCAGTGTCCTTCTTTTCTTCACTGATCTCACTCTCTTTATCTTCCATTTCCTTCCCTTTCTTTATTTCTTCTTCTTTCTCAACATGTGGCTCAGGTATTGGCTTCTCAATTTTTTTACCACTCCTTAGAGTGATCAAGGCTTTAACATCTTTCACCTGTGATGATTCTCCCTCTTGGCTTTCCACTTCATGGACACCTTTGGGATTTTGGTGAGGTTGAGAAGTAAATCTTCCCTTTTCTTGCAGTGTATTCAAATTTGTAAGCCTTGAAATTGAATATTGGATGTTATCAAACTTTTGGTTCATATCATTTTGCATTCCATCCATCCTTTTATTCAACATACTCTCTACTCTATCAATTCTTTGATTGACTTGAGCATTAGTGGCTTCTTGGTTTCCAACAAAATCTCCCACTACCTTGCTGAGATTAGCTATTACTTGTTCAAGACTTGAAGATTGTTGAGATGGTGAATCCAGCTGTTGGTACTGAGTTGCTCTGGCCTTCCATGAGAAATTTGGATGATTCCTCCAACTTGAGTTGTAGGTATTTCCATAAGGCGCATTGTTATTGGGCTTGAATTGTCCAACAACATTTGCTTGATCTCTAAACATTTCCCTTTCATCTGAAATTGCAGGGCATTCCTCCACCAAATGTTCATATGACTGAGAATTGGGACACGACTTCACTTGCACTGGTGCTTCAGCAACAGCTTACACTTCATGTATTCTTTTCAGCTCTAGCTCCTCCAATCTTCTTGTCATAGCTGCCAACTTTGCCTTCATATCATCATCTTCTTTCAAGGTATACATCCTAGCCTTAGCATTGTAAGCATTCAACTGAGACTTCATCTTTCCCACTTCTCCTTTAGTTGGTTCATCCCATCCCCTTGAAACTTCAGCTACATAGCTCAAGAAATCCATAGCTTCCTCTGGATTTTTGCTCATAAAATCTCCTCCACACATTGTCTCGAGGAGTTGCTTCATTGAGGAGGACATACCATCATAGAAATAGCTCACCAATAGCCATGGTGAGGACAAGCATTTATAGCTTCCATGTATCTTTCCCAACACTCATAGAATTTCTCATTCTCTTTAGCTGAGAAATTTGAAATTTGCCTTTTCAAGCCATTTGTTCTATGAGTAGGAAAAAATTTCTTGAGGAATTCAGCTTGTAAGTCAGTCCAAGAGCGGATACTCCTCGGCCTTAAAGAATTAAGCCAAATTTTGGCCTTATCCTTTAAAGTAAAAGGAAATAACTTAAGCCTCATCAAATCAATTGAAGCTCCTCCCTCTTGGAATGTATTACAAACATCTTCAAAGTCCTTGATGTGTGCATACGGATTCTCACTCTCCATCCCATGGAAAGTTGGTAGAAGTGGAACAAGATACGGTCTGATGACTAGCTGCTCTGTAGGGGGCACTATACATGATGGTGCACTCATACGAGGTGGATGCATACGGTCCCTCATTGATCTGAATTCATTGAGATTATCTTGACGACCTTGGTGACTATGCTGATCTTCAGGTGTAGTTTCCATGATATTCAAGCTCAATTCA
>JBAPGN010002951.1:14644-40778 GCA_037355405.1 Vitis amurensis
ATGAAATCTTCAATTCATATATATAAACCAATCACAATCGCCATTTTATGAAATAACACCAATAATGACATTAAGAAAAAAGTATATTGTAAAGAACAACATTACGAAATTTGATAGATTAACTTACAATCCAAAACTTACACACTTGAGAACTGATCTTTGCTAATGATGCATAGAATGGAGACGGTGTTGCCTTATTGAGTCATTTGTGCCTTGAAACATATTCAAATCAAGGTATGGAACAAATAGATCATAACTAGGAATCTAGGACCAATATGGTAATACAGTGTTCTAAGGTTTGCGTAATGGAAATTCTTCTTCAATCATGCTCCTTATTTTTTTTAAAAAATATTTCAAAATTCAAGATGTTGATGTATAATATTAACTAAAAACTAATAATTAAGTTGTATTTAGAAGTATTCAAACACTTTATTAGTAAGAATACCAAATTGAAAGTGCTAAGAAACAATCCAACCTGGAATTTTTTCCTCAATCTCTAATATGATCACTATTTCCCTCACCCTCTTCTGGCTAAACAGCCCTTAAACATCTCCAACACATATCAAGAACAAGAATCCCATGTCGATTTGAGACAAATAAGAAGAGATAAATCTATTCATATAAAGAAGATATATACATTTCACTTACCAAAATGGTGTCTTCTCAAATGATTGTCCTTTTGAATAAAATAGCACCACAGACTCCCCAAAAGCTTAGGATGAATCCAATAGCCATACTAATATAAAACCACGACAGTTCAAAAGTCTCTCTGCTTTCTTCAATGTGTATCACACCTTGATAAATCTTCAATTCTTGTTGCATTTTTTTTGGTAGAGGAGCTCCACAAAGTTCATCATTGCCAATGAAGCTAAAGTGCATCAAAGCTTTGGATCTGAGTGCTGAAGGTATGTTCGTTGATAATTTGTGTAAATTGGGTCCAAATGAATCAATGGTAAGATAATTTTCATCGCTTTAGGAAATTGCACCTAAAAGATGGTTTCTCTGACAAATCAAAGATTTCCAAAGGTTTTCCATGCTCTCATACTTTTCTTATCACTTCCAATTAAATATTTTGAGTCAAGTTCAAAAATCGAATCTTAAGAGACTTGAGACTTTCCGGTAGGGATTGATCCTGACAATTTCGTTACTGTCGAAAAGTTATTGTCCTCAGCAGTGGCAATAATACGATCATACTCTGATTCCTCATTTAACCCACTAAAAGAAAAGATCCTCGTACTTCAGTAAGTAATCAAAACAAACTTTTGAAGTTACACACGCAGTGTCATTCTTGCCATTGTACTAAAATTGTTTATGGCACTTTTGGATGGGCTCCTGATAAATGTATTATCAGAACAAATCCAGCACTATAAAAAAAAGTTGCATATTTGTGGATGGGGGAATATTGCCATGAATGTTATTGATCTTAAAGAAAGCCATTGAAGTGTACATTTCCCCCTATCCACTGTATATTCCCTGAGAATTATATTTTCAAAAACTAAATCCAACAGGCCAAAATAAGCACAGTTTTGCAGTGACACTGGTATATGCTCAAAGAGCTATTAGTCAAATGCAATGTTGAGAGCAAAATAAAGAGGCCTACGGAGTGGGCAAGTTACCAATAGATTTGTCTCCATAGGTTTTAAATGAAAGTCAAGATTGCCATACCATAAACAATTCGAAATTTCCCTAACAATGTAGTTTTTGATGATCGAGACTCTATTTACTTCTCATTAACCTTTTTGCCATAAGAAAGAGACAATCCCGTTTTGGAAATGGATTGTTGGCATCTCAACTCGTATACTGTTCTATGATAAGACTTGGTAACTGGCCTGGAATTACAATTGAGAATCAGATGATTGTGAGTATTATTCTGATGGACTTCCGATAATCCAAATACTGGTTACATCGAGATACAGACATGTGAATTTTTTGAAACCCAACTTTCGCTCACCAGCTAGGTGTTGAAATAGAGAGAAGGATTATTAGAAACAATGGTTGACTTTTACAATTGATTAAGAATAAAATGAATATAGTACACTCAAAATTGGCAATGTCGGAGTTATTCAAAACACAAAAAATAGAAAACAATCCTAAAGATTAAGGATATGCCCGTATCGCAAAACAGCAAAAATAGGAAAACAATCCTAGATTAGGATACAACTAATTACAAAGATATTACAACTAGATTACAACAAGAATTTAAATATAAATAAAATCTTTGTATCTGAATTTTATTAATATGCCTCCCTCAAATGGAGCTTCTGAGGAGACCGCCAATTCTTGCCAGTAATCTTGGAAATGCGGCTTCGGATACGGCTTTCCGTGAAACATTTGTAACAGCGTTAAACAAGTTGATCTAGCCGGATGAAGGACATGAGTACTACGAAGAGCACGTTATTGAACTTGATCTGCATAAAGTATAGTCAATTGCCGAACATTGGTTCATGGTGGCAATGAAAGACTAGAATTATAACAGAGATAGGTGGCAAAAACATTGTCCCATAGATAGTAGGGCGATGTAGAAGAGTGGACGCCAAGCTCTTAGAAGGGAACAAATCCAATTGATTACTGAAGTAAGTAAGAGGCAATGATCGATACTTACCCTAATGGATACGACTCAATGATAGACAATATGGCCTCGTAGAGGTATAGTCGTGTCTTTGTTGCAACTCGATCTACAGAACAAAATTTAACGGAAGGCAAGAGAGAGAAAGTGATTTCCTTATGAAGAAAGTAAATCATGTATCAATGTGCCCACACCAAGATTATCGAAGATCTTTTCACGCATTCCATGTTTAGACTCGAGGTCGATGCATAATTGGGATAGGCTTGTTTACAGCATATCATATTGTCTAGGCGAGTGAAGCAAAGTACTTAGGACTGCCAACAATGGTTCTATAGTTCTATGCATTAGTCATAGCTATACCTAATAGTGTGAGATTTCTAGGTCTGTAGAGCACGTGGTGTAGCAATAGGTTTGCACCATAACATTTTGTTTGCAGCTAGAAATCAGATGATGTAATCGGTCTTTAAGCAGCAGACCAATAGCCTAGATGGAGTGGTAAGGCAACCTTAAATGCCGAGAAAGTAGCACAGGACTGCCAAGATCCTTGATTGAAATATTGTATGCCCGTAGGGTCAATGTAAGCGTGAATATGAGTGTTGGTGTGAGTACTATGATACATAGATTGATCGCGAGAGAACACAAGTAATTATAGTGAGAGGTGTCGAGGCTGCGTGAAGTGAAATGAATACGAGAAGTGTTTGCATGAGAGTTTGTGAACCTAGACTCAAATAAGGAATTGGCGAAGTTCAAGGATACCCAAGCCCGTGGGCGCCTGCTTGAGCCCATATAAGCCTTCTTTAACTTTGCCATACATGTGCTTGATCTTGTCTCTATAACAAATCTCTGAAATGGTTGGCCAATGTACACATTTTAGAAAGATGGCCTGAAGAAAGGCATTATAACATTCCAACTGTCGCAACTGCTACCTTTACGACGTGCCCTATAGCTTAGAATAAGTCATATTGTTGTGCGCGTTGACAGATCGGTAGTAAAAGTGTCATGATAATCCACTCAAATCACTGATGAAAACTTTGGCAACTAATTTGGTCTTTGTACCTATCAACAAAACCATCTCAAGGATAGTTGTTTAATACTAAAAAACCACTACATCCAACAATATCTCATAGAATTGGAGGACAAGCTGCCCAAGGTTTCATTTCGTCGAACAAGACATCAAAATTCATCATTCATAGCTGTCTCCATTTGGGATCCAACAATTATGGATTGGTTAACAGTAATAAGGCTCATTCTGATTGAGAATGACAACATGAATTATCTTGGTTTAGGGTTGTGTATGTTGTTTTTACTCTAGATCCATTGGAGGGTGGGAGAACTTGGCTGAAGCAGAAGACGGCTTGCAGATTGTGGTTCTGGGGCAAAAACGGTAATTGTGAGGAAGGGAATTAACTGGATGGGCATTGGAAGATGTTGACTACGAGGAACTTTTGTGAGGCCGTAGTTAAGTGACCGTTTGAAATGGTAGAGTTTGGATCGGAAAAGCTAGTTGGAAATGATCTAGTTTGAACGAACTAGATGGGATGGGCTTATGTTAAGGGAAAAGAATTTTGCAATGGAATTTGACATTACGAGAATATATGTTTTAAAAGTGATATAGATCAAGACAGATATAGCACACTTTAGTTAAGAGTAAAAGAAAAAATACAGAGGAAAACGAGAGTCAAGTTATGTTGAGAAAATAAGGACGAAGCCACGAATAAACATAAACAATCGATACACCCGAAGATTTAAGTGTAAGTTGGGTGAAATGACTAAAGAGTTTGCAAAAAAAAAGATGAACTGATGTAGTGTAGGTGTGGGCATAGGTTGATGAGATATACAACAGGTGACAAAGGTGTAAGTCCATAAGTTAGAGGCACGGTCATGAGTTAGAAAGAGATAGACCGCATTTCAAACAATATGCAAGACGTCGTTCGAAATACCATTTGTGTTCAGTGAATATGCTAGGTGTAGTAAGATCGATATACATTGGTTGTTGAGAAAATTATCAAGGGCTCGATAATTTCGCTACCAATTATCTGAAAGAAGTAACAATACTAGTGTTTAAATTGGTTTTCGATTTAATTGCCCTAAGGCATCAAAACAATCATACACATGGGATTTCGTTAAGTTGATAATACCAGAAATATACGCGTTATATGATGCAAACAAAAATAAACAAAGTTAGAAAACCATCAATAGAAAGAAACAGGAATGTCATACATAAAAAAGATAGATCAAGTGGATGTGATGAGGGTTAATAGAAGATATAAATATGGAATTTATGACTTTAATTACATGAATTAGGCATACAAATGGTGGAAAGGAATAACAGACTACCAATGGGTAATTGAAAATCTTGGAGACATACAGGTTGTCAATACAGTATGTAAGTGAGAGAAACTGAGTATGAGTGAGTGCTCATCATCGGTCGTAATATTATGCAATAGTGGTCTTGAACTGGAAAATCAAGCTAATGGTGCAGAGTAACAGAAAGGAATGTAGCTCGGCCACTCATAACGCCATCCTAGGTTCAACTATCAAAAGGATCTGCCCCCCGTGTTTAAGTCCTTCACGAATGAAAAAGCACAGGGTGAAGAATTCAACAGAAACATTGTTATAGTGCAAAATTGATCAGTTGAAAATTAAGTTTTTTTGCATGGAAGAGACACAAAGGACGTTTTGTAAAGTAAAAAGTGCGAAGAGGAAGGTAGTATGTGTAGAACCTTGTATGTGTGATGTGTAAGGGCTGATTCATCGCCGATCCCAATCTGACATCAATGCAGATCTTGACTACGGCAACTGAAGAGAGAGATTGCCTTCAAGTCCGAACGTGTTGAATTTCCAGCTATTCCAGTAAGCCAGTAGGAGTAAGTGTTGTTGTCAGCACAACATGAATTACTCGCTGTGTGCCGGGTGTGGAGGGACATACCCTAAGCTGCCTAGAGGACAAGGTGTAAGGATTGTTCGATTAGTGACAAGCGTGAAACAATCGGGCATCGTGGAGTTGTCTTGAATACCGCATCCCTTGACAACTGACCTAAATAAGGTTTAGTGACATTGATCATGAGGAGATAATGCAGTGATAGGGCCTGGTTGTGGTGATTGGTGGCAGGTGACCGCCTATTTGGACATTCCAGAAGGGGATGTGGGATTTTCTTTATTGGATAATGATAAAGAAGAATTGGTGAGCCAAAATCGAAGAGATGCTTCCTTTGTTGAGAAAGTTTTCTCAGAGCTCACAATAAGAAATTAATGTGCAACGCATAATTTGCATCAATGATGGCATTTGTACTCATCACTGAGGTCTTCAAGAACCTGATCAATAGATCCTCTATCATGCAACACGGCCTTCTTCAATAAGAGGCAAGTTCCATCGACAACGAGGTCATTTATCACCTAAATATATCACTAATTTATGTTGAGGCCCGTGTACAGGCGAACCGCTTAAATTGTTCCTTCAATGTTAATATGAACCCATGAATATTGAACATAGGTATTGTCTAACTTTGTCAGCAAATCAAGGAAATGGTTGTGCAAACAAATAAGTGGTTGTAGTGAAACAAGATAAGCACCAAAGAGAGCCTAAAATGCAACGACCTCGACGCTTCAAATTATTGATGTGAATTGGGATGTAACACCCAGTGACGGTGATGGTGGGTGTGGTGACTAGAAAATGAGTGTCATGTATGAAGTGATGAAGATCATAAGACCTTCAAGAAGGAATATGGATTTCTGAAGGCTCCAATGTGAGATAATTGGTGGTGACAATTTGGTGAAATTGGAGAATTGTGTAGAGAAAGGGATGTTGTAAATGCGGAAGTTTAATGTGATAGGATCCATGGGGAAAGAGAGGGGTTTCATTTGAAAGCCCATTGAGAGACTGTGGTAGATTTCTTCTGGTTTTCGGGAAAAAAAAAAAGAAGAATAATACTCCCGAATGACAGATAGGTCTCTTGATATCCGATGTGAATTATAAAAAAAGGATTATTGGAGGAAATCAATGGTGTGACTTTCCATTGGATTAAGAATGCGGCAATATATAATCATCCGTGCACAAAATTGGGGGCATTATGGGTCTGAGTTTCCAAAACAAACAAACATAGGAAAGGACAAGATGACCTGAGATATTAGGTGAAGCAAGTGTATCCAAAACGACAAAAAATGAGGAAACAATTCTTGAGAATGAGGAATTGACAACCTAATTACAGGAGTAAGTTTTAAAAGTAGTAAAGAAAAATCTATTGTAAAGTGAAGTTCTCTATTTCCAGCTCTCTACTTCAATCCACTCACTCAACTTCCCATGAATCCACCAACTGTAAAGGAATCGAACGTCTTATAATTGCCTTAGTAATATCATCCACCATGACTCTAAATCAGGCTAATTGTGTGCTTATAACTCATAAATAAATGTCTCTTTTCCTTCTCCGCGGATTCTCATTAAATAAGTTGCATCTACGGCAGTTCAAGAGGTTGCCTGTTCCCACGAAGTAAGCTTTCCTGGACTATCGAAACCAATTGCCCTGACATCAATAATAAAGTTTCACTCTTCAGCATGAATAGCACAAAGAATAGTCCCTTGTTTGCTAAACAATACAAAGCATTAATAAAGAAGTCCTTCGTTATCACATACTCAAAATCAAGTTATTTGTTTGTCAATGTAAAGCTCCACTTCTTGTCACATGATTTAAATGATGCTAAACCTTCCTTCATACATGACATGACCATCAATAACAATTCATATCCGGATTAGTATCTTGGAGACCGATAGATAAGTTCACCGTATAATAGTAGTATCATTTGGATGGTAAATGCGGAGAAACATTGGGGATTGGAGACTCTTTAAAAACTAAATATCATTTTTAAGTGTGCACCAACTTAGAATAGAGGTATCTAGTCTTAATTCACTCTTATATTCTAGGTCGATAAAGATCATCTTCATGCGAAAAGGAATTGTTCAATTAATGAGTCCTATAGTAAAGTTTATAATAATCAAAGACCAACACGAAAACACTATAAATGACTCTTAGTTGCCAAGACCATAATAGAAAGAGAAAACATTTGAAAAAATGAAATCAGTATCAAATACTCTTGATAAAGTGAAAAAAATAATTGTTTGTCAAGAATTGCAGACAAATTGGCTTTCATGTATCACAATATTGTTGAAGTTCAAAGAAATATCAAAATTGTGGAATAGTTAAGGTTTGTTTGGACGTGTGCTTACTATGATTCCAAAGTCGCTTAATATTTTGGATCGTAGGTTAAGAGGTTTTAAGAGTCAAAGGCTAATTATCTTTATTGATTCACATGATGTCAAACATTTTTGTCAAACTCTATATTCATTGTCTCTTCCACATTGTAGTTGTGCACACGTTCAAAACATATCTAGAATCACTATCCCAAATCCTAGGTTCCAATGATTCCAGAGTCCTACATTTTACATTTTATAAAAAAATCTTTAGGTATAGTTTGGTTATTAGAACAAATTTGAAGGCAAAATGTAAAGGAAAGAAAAAGAATCAAATTTAAAGAAAGAAAAGATTGAAAAAAATAAAACATTACCTTTTAAAATCATTAAATTATTTTTTATATGATACCTTTCAAAACCATTTTACTATATTTTTTAATGGTTTGATCAAGTTGATCCTAAAAAGGGACTATAATTGACTATTAATTTTAGAATTTATAAAAAAATATAGAAAATGAAAGATAAATATAAATATTAAAAATACCCTAAATTAAGTAAAATCATTGTCAGATCCAAGAAAATATAGATCGCAAAGGTACTCCTTATATCAAAGAATAAGAAACTTAGTTGCCTACAGAGTGGTGACGAAATTGTTTTCAAAGACAATTTTTAAGTAAAAAAAAAAAAAAAATAAAAAAAAAAAAAACTAAGCATTTAGATAATAAATTTTAATTATTTCAAAATAATTTTTAATTAAATAAATTAAAAGATAAAATTTTTTTAGTAATATAAAGAACAATGTTTTTTTTTAGTAAAAATATGGATAATACATAGTATCTTAATAATAAATTATATTTAGTTAAATAATGATACTATTTTAGTCATATATTATAGACATATGCATACTGAACATCTTTATAAAAGGTATATATTGCATTTTAAAAAAATAAATTAGATAATATTAACAATAAAAAATGATTTAATTTTTAATATAATAAATAAGTTTTTCCACAGTATCAAAAAGATCAATCATTTAGACGAAATTAATTAAGATTAAAAATGAAATTTATGTATTTTATAGAAAAATAGAAATTGTAATTCATTTATGTATTAAAATAATTAAAAATTAACTTAAGCTTAATAATAATTTTTAAATTAAATAAAAAGATACATATTTTTAGTAAAACACAAAATAAAAATATATTTTAGTAAAATATGGGTAATAATATATATTAAGCAATAAATAATAAAATCATATTTTTTATTATTAAAAATGATCTATTTTAGAGTATGATTAAACATATCATAATTTAACACTTTATCAAAATATAATTGATTTATAAAAAAAAATAAATAATAATAATTTAAAATAAAACGATTAATTTTTCATTGTTAATATTAATACTCCAATTATAGTTTATAGTATTTGTAATTTATTTTATTCTGTTGTTTAATTAATTGGATTAGTTTTAATACATTCCAAATTATTTAAAAAAAACTAACTAAATTTATTAAAAAATTTAAAGGTATTTAAATCTTTTCAGCTATTTCTATGTAGAGATAATATATATATGAAATAGAGTTTTTATGTGAGGAGGTTCAACTTCAGATGACTCACTTTTAGAAATTAACGAAAACTTATTATTTTGAAGTCTATTTATTTACTCATAAATTTATAAAGAGTGGTTCTGTTTGCATAACAATTACTAAAGTCATTTTTGATTGTTTAATTTTATAAAGTTTTTTCAGTGGGATTGGCGTTTTTTTTTTTTTTTTAAAATCGCTCTAATAATTAATTTATAAAATAAAATAAATATCTTTAACTCAAATATTGGTTGCGGAATATACGCTTAAAATGGAGCAGGGCTAAAAGAGGAAGTGAGATTGGCCCATTGAGCGATGGAAATATAAAGATTATGTTATTTTGCCCAATATAGATGGACCCTGGACATGGCAAAACCATAAGATTGGATAGAAATTGAAATCCATGTTATCATGTGGCCTTTAAATAAGCCCACATTGTACTACTCTTTGGGCCTCAGCAAAAGAAATAAGGATTAAAATATAAGTTAGAAATAAATAAAAAATCTTACCTGCTTTTAAGATTAAATAGTAAAATAGAGTCAAAGTATCTCAAACAGTTAATGTCAGAAGAATATAGCGTCTTAACAAAGTTATGAAGAGAATTAAATATTTAGGGATTACCATATGTATTGGATTTATGTGAAGCCATTAATATGCCCTTGTATTAGAAACCATCATCAAAAGACTAAAGCAGGTACAATTCTCACTTTTCTTGAAGGAAGTCAAGATTTTTTGTAATACAAAAAGAATAACCAAAGACCAACTTTAGATTAATACAAAAGTTAATTTCTCTCCAACAGGCATACTTTATAGGAACATAATTTATTTATTTTAAGTCACAATAACAAAAAGGTATCACAAGAAAATATATTGTCAAAATTATTTATTAGATGGAGGTTTTTTTTTTAATTGATAAATAATAAGCACGGGTAAATAAGAATCAAAGGAACAAATTAATAACTCAATCACCTAAATTATTAAAGATAGCGTTCATCATTATCTAGGAGACATTCCAACAACATCTCTTTATCTACATAGTATTAAAATTAAGTCACAAAAATATAATTAAAATATTTTAGATCCTAAACCAATTTAAGAGAATTTAGTTTAAATTTTCTTATGTTAATTAATATTTTAAATATTCAAATATATTACTTAAAATATTTCAATACTCTAAACAGTTTGAATAAAATTAATTTTTAGGAGAAATTAGTTAATTGTAATTTTTTCTTATTTATTCAACTTGTTTATATTTAAATCTCACATTGTATTTATGATTGTAATAGTGTGTGATGGTATTGGGCTACTATTAAAATTTTGGCATGCACTAGCATTGTGACTTTAGCATTACATTTTGTCAAGGTAGTGTTGATTTCTCTTCATATGCTATATATATTTTTTTGTCTTTTTAGTTCTATTGGAAAAGCTCACAATCATGCACAATCATGAAATTTTATTACCTCAATTTTAGGATTATATATATATATGCTTCTTTTTATTCTGCATATTTTTTAAACGAATAAATTGTTTCAACTTAGCAAGATTAATTTTTTTATACATTAATTCCAAATTCAAAGAATGATGGATTTTTCCCTCCAAACCATTATTCCTTGAAGTCATTGAGCCAGGCTCATGTTTAAGAGGCTAAATGATTTTGAGACATTTGGGCATTTTAATGGATATGATTTTGAAAGAAAAATAAAATTTAGGAACACATAAGATAAGATTAAAATTTAATAATTATTTTCTTCACTTTTTCATGTTACTAAAAAAAATAAATAAAAGTTTTAAAATATCTAAAATTTTTGCTACTTTTTAATATTTTAATTTTCCTCCAATTTTCTATCACTACGAAAAGAGATTTAATGTTCTATTTCATTTTTTATTTTTCATGGTTATAAGATCAAAATTAAACTTAAATCTATTATTAAATCTAGCCAAATCTATTATTTGAAAGGCTCAATTTTAATTTATTTATCTTCTTATAATCTATTATTTTAGAAAAATAAAATTACTTATATATTATCATTTTTAATTTTAAGTTGTAATATGAAGTTATTCTATTAAATATATTTACCAAATCTAGATTCACATATTATTGGAAAGGCTCAATTTTTATCTTTGGTCCTAAGCTCTGGGAGTTTGCCTAAAATTATAATAAGTCTTTTTCAGTTTGGGTTCATAAGTTCGAAAATTATTATATGCATTTTAGTAAAAAGAACCTTAAATATTTGCTTAGACATTAATTTCTTATCATATAACATCATTAAAATATACCAATACAAATATCAATCTATTTGATCAAAGATTAATTATAGAAGCAAGGTTTTTTTTTTTTTTTTTTCCATGTTAGGCATCCTCTTCTTGATTCAAATATTAGTCTATTTATCCTAGTTTATTTCTTACAAATATATATACTATTTTCATCAAATGATACTTTACAAAAAACCACCACTACTTCTACTGACGTACTAGGCAGCATATTTTGAGCCAACCAATTTTCCAAAGGTAAAACCATTAATTCCAAAGGTGGTTGTTTTCATTAATTGCTAGGAAACTTCTATATATTCCATATGATACGTGTTCATCAAGGAAAAATATTAATGGAAGGGAAAATATAGGAAAGTTCTTAAAGATATTAAATAATGAGTCTTTATTATCTAATTTTATCTCTTGAGTTAGTACTTTTTGTTATTATGACTTAAAATAAATAATATTAGTCCAATAAGGTGTGTATTTTGAAAAAAAAAAATTCAATTTTAAGCATTTGGTTTTAGTTATCTTTCTATAATCAAGAATTAGTTTCTTTTCAAGACTTTGAAGAATTATTGCTTCAAATAATGTTTTCACATGAAGTTTTCTCAAAATGTTTTTAGACTTTGAAGAATTGTTTCTTTCACATGAAGAATTAAAAAGTAGTTTTAAGTCTTTGGTTTCACATGGGGAAAGAACAATGAAAGTTTAAAAAGCCTTTAAAGTAAGGGTCATAGAGTTACATATTTCAAACTTGTCCAATCATACCGAGTTATGTTGGGTAAAGAAGTGAAGTATGAAATAAGTTGTTTTGAATCATGATTTCCATTTTAAGGTATAACAAAGTCTTCACATGAATTAGTATGTATGTAAATTACCAAAAGAAAAAATTTTCTTTTCACATGAAGAATTGTTGCTTCAAATAATGTTTTCACGTGAAGTCTTCTCAAAATGCTTTTAGACTTTGAAGAATTGTTTCTTTCACATGAAGAATTAAAAAGTATTTTTAAGTCTTTGGTTTCACATGGGGAAAAAGCAATGAAAGTTTAAAAGTCTTTAAAGTAAGGGCCATATAATTACATCTTTCAAACTTGTCCAATCATACAAAGTTATGTTTAAAGAAGTGAAGCATGAAATAAGTTGTTTTGAATCTTGATTTCCATTTTAAGGTATAATAAAGGCTTCACATGAATTAGTATGTACGTAAATTACCAAAAGAAAAAAAAATTTCTTTTCACATGAAGAATGGTTGCTTCAAATAATGTTTTCACATGAAGTCTTCTCAAAATGCTTTTAGACTTTGAAGAATTGCTTCTTTCACATGAAGAATTAAAAAGTATTTTAAAGTCTTTGGTCTCACATGGGGAAAGAGCAATGAAAGTTTAAAAGTCTTTAAAGTAAGGGCCATAGAATTGCATCTTTCAAACTTGTCAGTCATATTGAGTTATGTTGGGTAAAGAAGTGAATCATGAAATAAGTTGTTTTGAATCATGATTTCCATTTTAAGGTATAATAAAGGCTTCACATGAATTGGTAGGTATGTAAATTACCAAAAGAAAAAATTTTCTTTTCACATGAAGAATTGTTACTTCAAATAATGTTTTCCCATGAAGTCTTCTCAAAATGCCCTCAGACTTTGAAGAATTGTTTCTTTCAGATGAAGAATTAAAAAGTATTTTTAAGTCTTTGGTTTCTCATGGGGAAAGAGCAATGAAAGTTTAAAAAGTCTTTAAAGTAAGGGTCATAGAGTTACATCTTTCAAACTTGTCCAATCAAACCGAGTTATGTTGGATAGAGAAGTGAAGCTTGAAATAAGTTGTTTTGAATCATGATTTCCATTTTAAGGCATAATAAAGGCTTCACATGGATTGGTACGTATGTAAATTACCGAAAGAAAAAATTTTCTTTAAATATTTCACATAGAATGAGTGGGTTATACATTAATGTAACCTTATTAATTATGATGAGAGTAACAAAAAGGTAATATCTCAAAATTGAGTATGTTCCAATATATACATATATTTACTTATAATATACACAATCAAAACCTTATGAACAATGATAAAAGAAAAAGAAAGATACAAGACCCTCAATTAAGGAAATAAAATTCAATAATAGTAGTTTTCCAATAAAAGAAGGAAAAGATGGAAAGAAAATTTATCATTTTGTTGACTCAAGTATCCATGTGTTCAACTCAAAGACTTATCAACTATGCAAAAGTTATAAGAGCTTTTTAATAATAACAAATAATATTTCACATTGTATATATAAAATATAATAGAGTTTTAATATAAAAAAGATTAAATAAATAAAAGCAACTAATATCACCACAATTGTTTCCATTGGTCTCTATTATAATTAAAATGCCTCAAAGAGAAAGCACAAATTGAACTATAGAGTAATCAACAATGCTAAATAAGCAAAAACATTACATGTCTTATATTCAAGTTATAATATAAATTTAGTACGAAAAAATTGATTAAATAAGAAAAAAAAAACATAAGCAAACTATATTAATCAATTGTCTCTCAAAAAATTGTTAATATTTTTTATTACTCAAATTCTTTTAATGTTTACAATGTATTCATGTGACATAAGTTATGTAACATGTTTATAATGTTTTTAAATAGTGTTGAGTGCATAAAAGGAGCCATAACTTATTATATTTGAATCCTCCTCTCTATTTCTACTCAAGCAATCATGATAAACTCCAAATTAGCAACCATTGTGTTCCTTCTACTCTTTTTTCTCCTTGATCATTTCAACCTTATGCAAAGCAAACACCTTTGTTTGTAATTAGGGATGATAATAAGGTAGGTTTCAAACAGGTTGCCCTCATTCCAACCCCATCCCATTTATTTTTATCTATTATCATCCTCATCTAAAAATAAATAAAATTAAATGAGGCAGTGTAGGAATATGAAATTCCCATACTCGGTCCTATCTATTTATTAATTTTTTAAAAAAAATAATTTTTATTAAAAATCATTATAATTTATAAATAAATAAAGTGTATAAGTGTTTATAATTTATTTTTATGAAAAGTAATATTTTACATATATGTTAAAAATGAAAAAGAAAATGAATTAAAATAATTTTTTATTTAACTTTATATATAATTGGGATGGGGTAGGGCAAGGTAGGACAAAGTCATACTCGAACCTGCCTCAAACCCATCCTAAGTTTTTAAAAATCTCTCAAATTCGTCATAAACCTATTTATCTTTATCCCAAACACATAACATTAGGGATGAGATGAGGCATGTACTCAGAAAACCTCGTCTCATTGTCATCCTTATTTATAATAAAATAATCTCTTTATGAACTTTAAACAGACTCTCATTGATCCTGCACATCATCTCTTATCTTGGTCTGGAGGATAAGACTGAAGTGGATGGACAAGAGTCCCACTGCCACAACATTACTATTAGGGTTATCGAGCTTTATATGATGAATTATGGTAGTTCTAATTTCTCACTATGGTATTCCCAATTGTTCTCATTAGAATTTTTGTTATTTTGACCTAGAATAAGTAATATTTGTCCAATAATGCCTATGTCTATCTTCTGAAAAAAAGAAATTAATTTTACGTCACCGAAAAGTAAGTTTTAGTTACTCTTTTATAGTAAAGAAATTTGATTCTTTTTAAGACTTGTTGCAAGGCATTGTGGAATATAAATATATAATAGTTTCCATGAACTCTTTCAAAAATACTTTTAAGTCTTCCATTTCACACCCAAGGAGACTTTTTAAATCGTCATTTGCACTTGAGTGGAAGACCAATTGAAATTTAAGGAGTCTTCAAAGTTAACAGCAAGTGATTAAATCTATCAAATCAATTTGTCCAATAAAATAAGTAATGTTGAGTGGAATTTGTGCAATACAAAATAAGTTAATTTGATTAATGATTTCCATCACAAGACATATTCATAACTTCACATAAATGTAAAATACCCCAACAATTTTAATTTATTTATTCTATGTATAAAGTATATTCTCATGCTATTGATATTTTATATAATATCATACAAACTTTAGAAGTTGAGGAAATATTTTTCGTAGAATGATATTAAAAGCAAATCTCAAAATATATGTCTAGCTAGATGCTTATTGATATTAATTTTTCCATGTTTTTGTTCATTGAAGTCCATTGAGAAAAAAATCAAACTTAATTCCATCATAAATGGTCAAAAGAAAAAAGTGGGAGTAAAATATTTATATCCCCTTTCCTCTTACTAAAGATGTGAAGAGATTAAAACATTAAAAATCCAAATAGTGATATTCCAAAAAGTCCAGAAGGCATGAGTACAACTTAATCATTCACCATATTGGAGAGATTGATTGTAAGGAGGGGATGTTGAGGATTGTGGAAGTTTTGGATGGTGATAGGATCATTGGTGGAAGAGAGGGTTGCACCGAAAGCCATTGAGGAGACTAGTTGTAGAAAATACGCCCAAAAAAAAAAAAAAGCCTCTGATACCATGTTGAAATAGAGAAAGGATTATTGAGAAACAACGACTTGACTTTTCTATTAATTAAGAATGAATATATGTACTCAAAATTGGGCATTGTTGTGAGTTATCCAAAACACAAAAATAGGAAACAATCCAATAATTAAGGGATTACAACTAATTACAAGGATATTACAACTAATTACAAGAATTTAAAATATAAAGAAAATTTATTGCAATGAATTCTCTAATACTAGGAGCAGTGTCCACAATTCCTGAGTTTGAGATCTTTGTGTTTGCAGCCATGCTGGAAACTTAGGGCCCATCTTGTAAGAAATCATCTTCATATATTGAAGTGAAAAGGAGGAATCCAATTTGAGCTCACACTGAATGTTAGATACGTCCAAGACATCTCTAAGTACTTCAAGTTTGAGAGTTTGATAAAATGTACTTCTGATACAATTCCTGCCAAAGGGTTTCTTCCTATAACCAGAGCTTCCAAATTTGAGAGAAGTCCCATGCTCTTTGGGAGAGCGCCATTTAATAGATTACCATAAAGATATAATGTGGACAAGGATGATAAATTTAAACAACACTTGGAGGTAGCATAGTTTTTTGAGAAAATAATAATAAAAATCTTTGATCCTTGGATAGCTCTGGACAGACCCGATTTGATGTCCTCTCCTTTCTCAACTTCTTCATCATCTCTGAAGGTGTGAATTCCATATGCAACCAAACTGTTATAAAGATGTCAATAAAATTCTTGCGAGTGTCTTTACCTCTGAAACTCAAGAACACATCATAACTATGAGGATTAGAAGTAGAAGATGAAGCCATTTTTGGACTGGTTCCGGAGGAGTTACAAGAAGGCTTAGAAAGAAAAGAAAGGGTCTTTCAATGATAAATGGCTGTTCTCCTCTTGGCAAGCAATCTTTTTCTGGTCGGAGCTAGAAGGAAGAATATTTATTTATAGAGATTCATGCAATTTGGATGTATTTTAATTAATTTATAATATATATATATATATACTTAGGACATTTACAATTAATAAATCCCCTATATAATATTTGTTTGTAATATAAATATATAAATATATATAACACATGTAAACTTAATACAAACAGCATAGCTGGCCTGGGTCCTACATCAATTCCCTTTGGTCCAGTTCATATTTTCATTTTAAGAATGAGATGCAATCCCACATCGGCCACAAACAAGAATGAAAATGAGTATTCCTCATGAGGTCCTGGTTAAATGCGCTTTGAGGGCTGGGCTGGGCTTTAAAGAGTAAGCTGCTGTGTGGAAGAAGTTGTTGGGTCCGTCCATTAAATCTTATTTCAGATTTTTGAAATACAAATTAAAAAAATCGATTTTTATCGATATATTGCCAAAAAATCGATGAAAATTATAGAAAAGGGACTACAAATGCATCAACACTCAATTCATTTTCATGGCAACAGTGCCTAAAAGAGATTATTAATTAATTTCATAACACAACAACAATAACATATATAGAAACTTCAACACAAAATATAATTACTGCAATGCGAAATTAATACTACCACTTTGAATATATAGTGCTCTTTGGCCATGCCACTGAAGTTGTTGAAACATGTGAGTATGATACACTCCCTTGCAGATCATCCTGAAACGAATTTGAAAATAAGAGTAAGAGGCAATAGATTTGGAAACATGTCAGCATATGATTTGAAAATTTTCATAGAAGGGTAATCATGTCTTTTCCTTACCAGCATGGTATCTTCTCAGCTTTTGGTGGAACCACTTCAATTTTATTGCTATACCCACATAGGCCCAGTCTCTCATGTCATAAAGAAACTGGAAATAAGCATGCCTCCATGCTCTCTTGAAAAAGAGAGCTCCACAAACTCCCCAAAACCCCACAATGAATCCTGATCCCATGCCGATGTAAAACCATGAGATTTCAGGAAATTCTCTGTTTTCTTCTACAGCAGTGGGACCTAGAGTCTCTTCATCTTTTGTGCAGTTTTTCGTAAGAGGGGCTCCACACAGTTCAGGATTGCCAAAGAAAGAAAGTGGATCGAAGCTTTGAAGCTGGGTGCTTGAAGGAATTCTCCCAGAAAAGTTGTTGAATGACAGGTCCAGGTCATCAAGAAATGTTAAATTGCTCAGGCTCTGAGGAATTTCCCCTGAAAGATGATTTCTAGAGAGATCTAGAGATTCTAATGATGCCATCACCCCAATTTTCTCTGGTATCCTCCCCATTAAATGATTTCGAGATAAGTTTTAGAAAATTGCAGTCCAAAAAGACTTGAATTTCAATTGGGATTGATCCAAGATAAATTGTTACTTGAAAGGTCAATCATCCTTACATATTGAAGAATCTCTTCGTACTCTGCTTCCCTCCCCTTTATATATAAAACAAGACTTTCCATGTAAGATTCATAATCATATTCTGCTTCCAAAGCATCAGACCCAATACCCCGGATAGGTCCTCCAGTCATAGCACTGATATTATTCAAGCACTTGGGTATTGATCCTGACAGACTATTATCAGCAAGATCCAACACTAATAAGATAAGAAAGTTGGCATATTTGTGGAGGAATTTTGCCCCATGATTTTATTGATCTTAAATGGATTAATAATTAGAGTTGTCTCTCGTCAAAATCCACCTGGGTATAACTCCGAAAATTTATTGTCACTTAAGATTTATCAGCTCCCCAAATACCTGCAGTTTCTCTATTGATGAGGTATTGTCTCATAGAAGGAATTGTTGTGCAAGCTCAATGCTTTAAGTCCGACAAAGAACCATGGAATTAGGAAATTTTATCCAGCATAGATGTTTGCTTCCCAGGCTTACATGCGTAAGAGACGGCAATGCATCCAACAATCAGAAAAGTTCCCCTGATAAAGCATTAATTGATACGTCAAGGCCCTCCAATTTACTTCATCCATTCATCTTTTGGCACATGAAAGGGGAAATCTGTCCCGAGAATGAATTGTTAGCAATACTCAACACAACAACATTCGGAGACAGACGTGGCAACCGACCTGAGAATCGATTAGAACTCAAATCAATGATAGTATTATTTAGAACAACTTGGGATAAGTCCCCAGATATCTGGTTGTCAGAGAGATGGATATGTTGGATGTATGAAGCGAACTTCCAGAACCAGTTTGGAGCTGTGTCCACAATTCCAGACCTGGAGAAGTGCAGATAGAAAAGAGACTTTTGTGTCTGTAGCCACGCAGGAAATTTTGGACCCATTTTACAGGAATCCGCCTCCAGATACTCTAGTTGGAATGGAGGAGTCCAACTGGAGTTCACATGGAAAGATAAAGATGTTCCAGATATCGATAGAGATCTCAATTTGAGAGTGCGTAAAATGCAACTCTGAATCGGTCCCTGGTATAGGAAGTCCCCTAAATTAAAGCCTCCAATGTGATAGAAGCCCCAGACTCATTGGAAGAGTGCATTAATCAACGGATTTCGGAAAGACCAATAACACAGAGGAGAATAGTTTCCTATGGATGTAGGAATAGGGCCATGAAAGGAATTGAAAAGACACAAGAGATTTCAGATGATTTGAAGTTGCTCCTAAAACTCTGAAAGTGCCCTTGAGATTGATTGCATCAGTAGACTTAGAGACACAAGACTACTGAGATTAAACAACCAATTTGGTATTTCTTGATTGAAATTGTTCATAGAAAGATCAAGAAATGTGAGAGATGTGAAATTGGCATACCCGAGAGATGAAGTCATATTGCTATCAAGTTCACATTCGGACAAGTGCAGCTCTGAAAGAGAAAGAAGCATAGACACGGATTCAAGCCAATGGACTTCCCTGTGAAGGTCGACCCAATCCATGCCTAGGTACTTCAAAAAAACAAGATGAGAAATCCAACCGAGATTCTCAATGTACAGCCCACTGTTACCTCCCAGATCCAGGTGACGAAGAGTCGAGAGATTTCCAAGCTGATGAGGAACTAGTCCACCAAATCCAGCATAGGAGAGGTCAAGATATCTCAAACTCCCCATGGAACCCAGAAACTTGGAATTGGACTACCTCCAAAATCATTCCAACTCAAGTTCAAGTAACTCAAAAATTCTAATTCAAGCAAGGCACCACCCAACTTGAACTTTCTATAGAATTCTAAATCATCCGTGTCATATGGATTACCAAGATGGAGCTCAACCACTCGCCCTGTAACGTTGTTGCAGCGAACTGCTTCCCATCTACAACAATCTGATTGACAGACCAAGACGAGAGCCGTTGCCAGGGATCAGAGAGAGCTTTTTTGAATCTTAAGAAGGGCATGTTTTCTCTTTTTTCAATTGCAAACCAAAAGGTTTGGGTCACATAAGATTGAGATGGTGGAGAGAGAAAGCAAAGCAAGGGAAACAGAATGGATGGGTTCTGGAGTTTCTCATGGTTGCTTAATTACAAACTAGAGCGGAGAATGAGAGTGTGAGTTACTTGAAGAAGAAAAAGGCATATTATTATAATAGAACTCAAGGGCTCCTTTTTATGGTTACATAGCTCATGTTTTCTGTAGTCAAAATTCAGTGTAACCACAAAAAAATTAGTTTTTTTCTGTTTGCCAATTTGTGATATTTCATTGAAAATGATTTTCCATATGTTTGTTAATCCAATATGTACTTTTTAAAGTGTTTTGCCTCCAAGTTGCAAGACATTGGGTCGATGGCTGGTTTTCTTATCAATTACTTGATGCCTTTTCTGCATTCTTATATAAATGTTAAAAAATATTATATATATTTACATTTTCTTTCCTTCTATTTTCCTCTCCATTTTCTTTCTATCTCATTCTCCTTCAAATTTTGCAAAAACCAAACTTAGCCTAAAGTTGATCAATAGTCCAAGTAAACACAAGAGACTTAAGTCGCAATAGCCCAAGTAACAAAGACTTATAGTCAAGTAAACCAATGGGGACAAATTCCCACAACCTCCATAATACAATGACTTATGCTATGAGTAGAAACTAGGATCCAAAATTCAGAATTTTAATGTATGACAATCACTGTTTAAAACAATAGGCAACTTTTTTGTATGTTCCATATAATCTGATTACTTGAAAGCTATGGTGTCCTAACATAGAAAGGGACGATTTCTGTCTAATTTTTCTTCCCTCCCAAGTTTTCCTTGCAAATTTTCCAAATCCAAACTTAGTCAAAGTTAATAAATCTTGAACCAAGTCTTCACTTTATTAAACACTACCAAGAAAAAGAGGAACACAATGACATTTTAAGGCGGTAAGGACAGAAAGATGGCGCTTCCTTCCTTCTCTCTGTCTCCTCTCTTTCTCTTTCTTTCTCTCTCTTCTCTTCTTCCTGTCTCTTTTTCTTCTTTTCTCTCTGTTGTTCTTCTCTCTCTATCTCTATTTCTTGTCTCTTTTCTTTCTCCTTCTTTCTCTCTCTGTCTCTTTATCTCTCTGTCTTCTTCCTTCTTTTCTCTTTTTACTGCTCTTCTTTCTTCTTCTGCTCTTCTTTTTTCTTTTCTCCTCTAAAGCCGTCATCTTCTCTAAACCTGCTCATTAATATATGTTAGGTGACAATGACGCTTTTTAGAATGTCATATTTGATTAATGCATTCTAATGAACGCTCAACAACAAGTGTCATCTTTGGATACTATTGACATGAAACCGTAAAGCACATCATCTTTGAACATTTTTTTATAAAATTACAAATCTTGACACTTTTAAAAGCATCATCTTTGATTTTTTCTTATCAATGACACTCCTAGAAGTGTCATATTTGATGCATTGCATTCAAAATAATAATTTATTATTGTTATCTAAGAAATAATGGATTTCCGATATATTAAATAAAAGAAAAAAATTATAACTTAAATAAATGAAGTGTCTGAATTAAAATATCTTCAAATATTGATAACAACAATTACGTTGATACATAATGTAACTACTTAGGAAAAATAATTACATACAAATTTGTTAATTATATCAAAATATTTACAACAAATTTTTTTATTCCTTTAAAAAAGAACAAACATTAGTGTAATAACTATTAAGATCGATAAACCATAATCTACAAAAACCTAATTTAATTGCCTAATGAGTTCATTGATTGATATAATCTTCATGGGTTTTGGCATCGACTTTTTCCAGTTTCCTTTGCAACCTGCAAACAAAGATATGTAGAATAGAAAATCTCTAAATTATACTTGCAACAACCAATAAGTATAATTAAAACTATAATCCTTACAAAAAATTGAGGAAAAAAAATTAGAACCGATGTCAAACGAAATGTAGAAAATTTTGAGAAAATGAACATGAGTTTGAGAAAAATAGTTAGAGCTAATTATCACATGAGAATAAGATATCTCTCACTAGTTGTGCATATAAACTTTATAATAAATAATACAAGAATAGATTCATCATAATAAAAAGTAAAAAATCTTCAAGAGCAATATATTTTCAAATTATGATATAGACATCGAAAAGTAAAAATCCAATCATGGACTCAAAACAAATAGAATAAATGAAAAATGATACAAACAATTAACCTAAAATAAATGTTCAACCAGTGTAGTAAACATGAAAATTTCAAATATACAAAGAAAATATCAAATGAATAGTTCTAGGAATAATTCAAGCCAAGATATGAAGAAACTCCATAGAAGAGAAACTTAACAACTTGGATTATTTAACAATTGCAAGAGCCATATTAAATTGTCATATAGGAAAACCAGTTTGAAGAAAGAGACATAGTCAATTTAAATATGAATCACACTTGAAACATTATTATTGAGTGGTGTTTTTACAAGTGCACTACAAAATATGGAGCTAATTAGTCTTTAGTAAGAGGAGTAAAAATTAAGAAAAAATGAAGAAAACCACATAAGAAAGTCTGGTGAGTTTTTTTTTATATATAATAAAAAAAGACCAACCATACTATTATAAAAAAAAGAAAGTATAGGATTATTTGTGAAATAAATAGATACTCTTCCTAATTTCTTGTATTAGGAAAAACTTTACCAACCATAAAAACGTACCTACCTTAAATTTTACAAGTCTAAATAATCTAAATCCGAATTTGATGAAGTCCGAAGTTGTCTTGAAATCAATAAGACCCAAGGAAGTTACATTTAATTAGTAAGGACATAACAAAATTACTAACTAAATAATATATATATAGTAAAAATAAGAAAGATACAATATATATGCATTTTCATAATTACAGACTTTAAAACTCTAACAATGTAATGTAAAATTGAATAAATTTTGAATTTGTAGGGAAGTATAAAGAAGGACAAGTGGTGGTAGAGGAGTGGGAGGGAAGAACTTAGTGGGTCATAAAATAAAAGATGAAACTGTTAACTCAAAAGCAAGAAAGAGCAAAATTACCTTTTTTGCAAAATAATAAACTCATAAAAGGCTCAATTTCTCAAATATTCTTTCATTTTGTCTCCCACCTAAGGCATTCCACAACTGCAATGATAGAAGAATCAAATAGATATGAAAGTACAAATATTTATACTAAATTCAAATATTAGAAAAAACACAATTACCTTTTGCAAGTCTCAGAACCCTAAATATAACCTTCCCTACCAAGTCCTCGAGTATATGCATGCATACAAATATAGCTAGAAAGTGTTCACACATACTTGCATCTTCAAATCACTTCTATGGATGCAATCATGCATGATTGCCCCACTCACAATCATGAAACTAAATATTTAAAATATTCAATTAATTAATTATTGTTAAAGTTTAAATTAAAATCAATAAAGTCATTCCTAAATGTTTCAAAAACAACTCAAATATAAAACAAAAGTTTATTAACTACTAAACAAGAGTTTCTTCTTTTCTACAAAAAAAACAAAAACAAAAACATGTAAATAAGATATTTCACTACTTAAAAACAAATAAATCATGTCAAGTTTAATCTTATTCATGATTAGGATAATTTTAAAACATATAAAAATCCTAGTAAAAGCACAAATAGATTTCGTTACTCTCATTTTTTTAGTTTAGATACAACATTAATTAATTATTATACATTTTATACTAACCATATTAATTACGGGGTAATGTGAAAAATGATAATATATTCATAATTTTACCTTTTTAAGATTATTTTAAACTATTTCTAATCAACCAAACAGTTCTTTAATTTTGTTAACCATAAATACATCCATAGTGAGTAGCAATCTTAGATGTTATATCTTTTGAAGCTAAGTCCCTATTTTCTCTTAAAGTTTTAGAATTCAAATCATAGTTTTAATTCAAAAAATCTATTACAAAAACTAAGTTCAAGCAATTAAAGCAAGAAAGGTCATAATTAATACACATGTATTGTGTTTCACTTTAAAAAAAGTGACCCTTATAAAAGAAAATGTTGTGAATTTTCTTTAAATTTACATGGAGAGAAGAGCAGATGACACTTAGTTTATTATTCTATGTGGTGCACCCAACACGTTCTTCAAAGAAAATGATTCAATTCAAGAAAGGTAGACTTACAACACATAAGAGAGAAACATGGTGTGGACCCGCATTTTTCACGTGCGTCCCCACTCAATCGGCGAGACTCGCTTTTTATTTGTGAAAAAAATTAATTTTAGAAAAGTTGGAGTCGCCACCTATTTTATTTTTATTTTAAATGGAAAATAAAACAAGAAAGAAAAACCTTAAAAAGTGACTCCATAGTTTTGGAAAAAGCATGTCTTTGGGAAACCTGAGTCTAAGTCCGGGGATCAGGTTACTTATTGGGAAGGTACCTCTAGGAGGTAGCATCCCTCTAAGCCCTAAAGATGTCTCTACTGACTAAATTGAGGGAAGTGTGGCAATTAATTGATTAATCATGGATACCTAAGTAGGCTAGGTGATTTCGAAAAATAGCATGCTTAGCAGGAAAACCAATCACAATCATGAGAAGATTTAGGGTACGTACCCTGGACTGCTTCTTAAGCGCCATCATAAAACATAAAAGTTAGTGTAGAAATATATCACACAACATGTGTTTTATCCAAGATAATAAAGACAAGCATAAATATACATCAAGGGCAATTGAGAAGGTCATATCAAGCAAGTGCATAGTACACAAAGACATGATATTCATGCTGGATTGTCGAAGTGGGGAGGATGGAGAAATACCCGGATAGTGCAAGCTAATACTCCTCTATGGAACAAACTTAGCAAATATAATAATCCAAAATAATCTCATATAACCATAAAAAAGCACAATCAAGCCATAATATCAAACAAAAAAAAAAAAAAAATTTGGGAAAACATGAATGTCGTGGCTCCTTCGCAAAGCCTAAATGATGTTTGCATAAGTTGATTCTATGAATTCCATTGTTTGGAATCATGAAAGTTATTCATGCTTGTGAAAAATCAAGAAGATCATGAAAATGGTTGAAAGTCAAAGAAAGTAGTGAAAGTGCATGCCGAAAGGAAAAATGGCAGCAAAGGATTATTAAAGATGGATTTTTTTTAATGTTGAGAATGTTTAGTTGAAAAATGATTCAAAAATTCAATTTAAAAACAATAAATTCCCAATCAAAGAAGCAACAAGAGGAGGAGGTGGAACGTCGGCTAGACAGAATTCCGGATGTGAGACATCCGGATGAGATGGAATGGCGGTGGGACAGAATTCCGGATGTGAGACATCCGGATGAGATGGAATGGAGGCTGGACAAAATTCCGGATGTGAGACATCCGGAGGAGATGGAACGGTGGCTGGATAGAATTTCGGATGTGAGACATCTAGGTGAGATGGGATGGCGGCTGGACAGAATTCCGGATGTGAGACATCCGGATGAGATGGAATGGCGGCGGGACAGAATTCCGGATGTGAGACATCCGGATGAGATGGAATGGTGGCGGGACAGAATTCCGGATGTGAGACATCCGAATGAGATGGAATGACGGTTGAGCAAAATTCCGGATGCGAGACATCCAGAGGAGATGGAACGGCGGCGGGACAGAATTCCGGATGTGAGACATCCGGATGAGATGGAATGGCGACTGGACAGAATTTCGGATGTGAGACATCCGGGTGAGATGGGATGGCGGCTGAACAGAATTCCGGATGTGAGACATCCGGATGAGATGGAATGGCGGCGGGACAACATTCC
>JBAPGN010002952.1:0-41035 GCA_037355405.1 Vitis amurensis
GCTTTTCAATTTTTGCACTTTGTTCCTGGAGTTGTCGGTCCACATCATTTACCCATGACCAGGCAAGTTTCTTTTTCAACTGCTGTACTTGTTGAGAAATTTCTTCTACATGCTCCATGTTCCTAATTTTCACTTGCAACTCATTTAAGTTCCTTCAGAATTGGTTCTATTGATTTTTCCAGTTCCTCTACCAGTGTTTTTGCAGAATCTAAACGAGTCCCAATATTAACCAGTAGATCATTGACCTGCTGAAGCAGTGTAGCCTTGAAAAAGAACTGAGTAAATACTGTGTTAGTGTCATAGCTAAGGTATATTGACATAGTGTGCATGCTGCACACATGCAATGTTCATTCATGCACATTACCTTGAATTTATCTTTGTCATTCCCTGAATGCAAAAATTCTCTGCTTTTGTCTTGACTCATTATCACACATGGATTTTCAACATCAATCTGAGAAAAGTAAGACACATCTAAAACATTACTGAGCAGGATGTTTAAAGTTGAATAAATAAACTAATTGGGGAAGGAGAATTTATAGAATCCTTCATTATCACACAACAGAGCAAGACAGGGAGAAGAAAATGGGGAAAATTTTATGCAAATTACTCTTTTTATGAAAATCATTTTTTTTCAACATGAGACAAACGATTAGCCATAGGACTTTCCTTTGATAGAGCTCCCCAAACCCGTATATGAGATGGTCACCAAATCACATATGCTCCTAGGAGGAACCCAATCCAAACTGACTAATTTGAATAGCATGTGCTTATTGCTCCAAGGAGTATTTGCAGACATGATGGTTATTTCTTTTATGCGCTTTGGGAACTCTGTTAGAGGCAAGACTCTTTGAAAAATTGCTTCTCTCACTTCGATGTGGATAGTGTGCAGAAATAGAAATGCAAGGACTTTTTAGGATACTTGCAAGACGCCTAAGATGATGTGGGACTTGAAACATTTCCTTGTTCCTTTTTAGGCCTACTGTATTGATGTCGTTAAACCCTTCCCCTTAAGTGACATTCAGTTTAGTTGGCTCTCATTATGTACACCCTAGGATTGGGCTTACATGGTGAGGAGTATAGATGAGCTCTTGGAGATGTTATTTTTGTAGTCTTTTTATTGTTTTTCTACAAATCTCCTTGTAAAGCAAACGTTTTCTTGGGTCTTTTGATCTGGTTTGTATTTCATAGAGAGGATTTCTCATCCTTCTTATGTTTTCTTATCATTAATTAATAAATCTTTTGTTTTTTATCAAAAAAAAAAAAAAAATCAATCTATAGGACTTTACAAGTAGAGATCAAAAGGGCAACTTTAAAGGAGTTTAGAAAGTGGGCCTCCATGGAAGAAACCACATGGAGACAAAAATCAGGAGAAATTTGGTTAAAAGATTGGGATAAAAAAACACCACTTTTTTCCACAAAATGGCAAACGTGAGTGCTTTTAATATATTTTCTTTCTATTGCCTATCAAAAAAAAATAACAATCTGCCTTAGTGCACAAAGGTTGAACTTTACAAAGGCAAAAGAAAGGAACCAATAGATTCCTTTTGATCTATGTAGCATGCAACAATTACAAAGTAGTCATATGCACGACTCTTGCAATCCTAGACATTCATTGCACAAATCTAGCCACATCCCAAATCTTAAATTTTAATTTTCCATTTAGAAAAACATGACTACCATATTGTCAACATGGATAGGATGCAGAATTGACCTGATTTTTCCTACTACACAAAAAAGGATTATAACTGTAGATTAAAAATATTATCCAGAAAAATATAGAAAGGCTTAGGGCAAAGAAGGGGAGATAAACATCCAATACATATTTGTAATGCATATTCTGTTCTTAAGAGGACATGTCATACTCTAGGTGTTACTTCATGCAACATATGGAATCAAGATCCCAACAGGCATCACCTCTAAATGTTCATAAATGTTTTATCAGAATCTGTATTTTTGAAGGAAGGACCTCTTATCCTTCTCTCGTACCTTTATTATTATTAATATATATTTTGTTTCTGATAACAAAAAAAGAATATATATATAACACCCACCTAACCACAAATTATTTAGTTTCAGGCAAAAGATTAGCATAACAATTCAATTTAAGAAGCTACAGACCTATCCCCAGAACAATGTCAAAGCAGATCACATGCAGTTTGCATGCAAGTATTAGGAGAAACACTCACATTAAAATGTTCTACAAGCTCATGAAGGTCCTCTTTTCGACTAGCAACCCTTTTCCCTGTGAAACATCTCAAATCCAAACGATCAAGTGAATATCAAACCTCTAGCATTAATCATTAAGCATCAAAACTTAAGCAAATAAAAATGACCAATTAATCAATCTGAAAAGAACAAAACAATTCAATAAGACATAAAATATTCCTATTGAGCAATCAATTGTCTTAAAAGCTTAAATTGTTAGGATTTGTATTTGGACCCACAACATATGTCATGCTCTAACACCCCTCCTTGTGTGTGGCCCCATATCCACGGAATATGTGAGGTACAGTCAGCAGTAGCAACAAGCAGATCGCAAATAAATAAATAGGGAAAGAACTTGCACATGGGACATTCAATTAACAAGAGCTTTCAAACCGTGTTAATTATCAATCTTCCTAAAAGTTCAAGTTCTTAGGATTTGGATTTTGGCCCACAATGTATATCATACTTCAACAATTCCAATAGACACAAATTATAACAATTTCAAGGGTGAAATGTTCAATGCATCTTAACCTCAACATTTGTCGTTCAACATTTCCAATATGGAATGTCCCATTAGTTAACTAAAATTATATCTGGAAAAGCATTACTCCCAATAACCATGCAGAGAAAGAACAGAATTGTAATGGTATTGTTGGAGATTTTTTCAGATAATTGAGATTATCTAAATCAGTTGAAGTAGTTTGAATTAATTCAAACTATCCAAACAGCTTTGGATATTTGAGTTAATTTGAATTATTTTAAATTTGTTTTATCCATGGGGTAATTAGAGATTAATTCAAATTAATCTCCTAGTTTTTAGGATGTTTCTGGTTTCCTAAAATAAAGGACTAACATAATACCTAAGTCTATAAATTAGTTTGTAACTGAGTTCAATAACAGATCAGAGCAGTGTTTGAGTTTTTCTTCTTATTGCCTAGAAACATAGCATCAGAGCAGGCTGTGTAGTTGAAGAAAATACCGTGGTAAAAACTGTCATGACAGGGACGAGCACGGGCGACGACTCAAAGGCGTCCTCAGAACCTTCTCAGTCAACCTCTACAATTGTCCCCACTGCTATTGACCATTCATCCCTTCAAATAACTACTCACAAGCTTAATGGCAAAAATTTCCTTCAATGGTTGAGGGCCGCTCAAATGGTTATTCGCAGACACAGGAAGATTGGATATCTCCATGGCACAATAAAGAAGCCAAAGGAGACTGATCCTACGTTTCATACCTAGTATGCCAGCAACTCAATCATTATGGCGTGGCTCGTGAAGTCAATAGAAGAAAACATTGGCGAAAATTACATGTATTGCTCAACTGCAAAGGAGCTTTGGGATGCTGTGAATCATGCTTTTTCAGACCTTGAAAACTCAGCTCAAATGTTCAAACTAAGAAACGAAGTTTGAAATTTGAGACAAGGTGATATGGATGTAATACATTACTTCAATATTTTCAACAAATTGTGGAAAGAAATAGATATGTTTAATGATTGTGTGTGGAGTTCTGCCGAGGATGGTTAAAGATACAAGAAAATGGTGGATAAAGAACGAATATTTGATTTCCTTGTTGGACTTAACAAGGAGTTGGATGAGGTTTGGGGACGACCACTTGGAACAAATCCAATGCCCTCAATTGATGAGATTTTTGCAGAAGTGAGGAGAGAAGAGTGTCACGAGCGTGTCATGCTTGGAGGACAAAAACCACTGCCCACATCAGACAACTCAGCCCAAGCTGTTCGTGATTCAAACTTGGCAAACAAAGGAGATTCTCACAGCTATCAGAGAGGAAATCGGTTATAGTGTGATCACTATCAACATCCCCATCATACCCACGACACTTGCTGGAAAATACATAGAAAACCAACAAATTGGAAGGAAAAAGTCAACAAATCTAATCCGAAAGGTTATCAGGCTGCAACAGAACCGAGCCTTAAGCCAAACGATAGCAAAGTCAGTGTTTCTGTTGCTAAGGAACAAATGGAACAACTCTACAAATTGTTGACACTAGCATCATTGCCAAATAATTTGAGTACATCACTATTAGCTCAAAAAGGTACATTTTCATTTGCTTTGAATGGTGTTACACAAAGACAACAATCATTGATTATCGATTTGGGTACAACAGATCACATGACAGGGTGTGCAAATTTGTTTTCAACTTATACATCCAATCTAGGAAATTTTAAGGTTAAAATTACAGATGGTTCCCTATCAATGGTTGCAAGCATGGGTACAATCAAGATTGGCGCAGATTTGATTCTCCATTCTATATTACATGTTCCAAATTTGACTTGCAACCTACTGTCTATCAGTACACTTACACGAGTACCTAGCTGTGTTGCAAAATTCTCACGCTCTACATGTACCTGTCACGACTTGACTACGGAGAGGATGATTGGCAATGCTAGGGAACACAGAGGACTATACTATCTTAAGAAAGAAGACTTCGTTAATAAACAAGCTCAAACAGTCAGTTGTAAAGCTTCTAGTTTGTCTAGAAAACAAGAAATAATGTTGTGGTACTGTAGGCTAGGCCACCACAGTTTTCCTTATCTGAAAAATTTGTGTTTCTTCCATGTTCAAGAAAAATGATTTGTTTCAATGTCAAGTTTGTCAATTAGCAAAACAGCAATGTTCTGTTTTTCCTTCTCATCCATACAAACCTTTGAAACCCTTTGCCTTGATTCATAGCAATCTTTGGGGTCCTTCCAAAGTTCATAATGTCACCGAAAAAAAATGGTTTGTGATTTTTATTGATGACCACACCAGGGTTTGTTGGGTTTACTTGCTAAAAGACAAATCATAAACTGAACAAACATTCAAAAAATTTCATCTAATGATCCAAAACCAGTTTAACTCAAAAATACAAGTTTTTCGTACCAATAATGGAGGTGAGTACTTTAATACAATTTTGGGAAAATATTTGTTACAAAATGGGATCATATACCAAAGTTCTTGTAATCACAATTCTCAACAAAATGGGGCTGCCGAACGGAAAAATCGTCATCTTCTTGAAGTAGCCTGTTCCATAATGTTCACTGCCAATGTACCTAAAACCTTTTGGGGGGATGCAGTTCTTACAGCCTGTTATTTGATAAATTGTATATGCCTTCTCGAGTTTTGGAATTCCAAACACCTTTAAAAAAATTTCAATCTTGTTTCCCACATACACGAACCTTCACCTCTCTTCCACTGAAAATATTCGATTGTACCTCATTTATCCACATTCATGACCCTACCCATAGCAAATTGGAACCTAGAGCACTTAAGTGTGTATTTCTCGGTTATTCTGCTACTCAAACGGGATATCAATGTTATTGTCCAAAAAAACAAAACTATTTTGTCTCTATGGACGTTACATTTTTTTAAGATCAGCCCTTTTACACCAAAAATTCCCTTCAGGGGGAGAACTTAGGTGAAGAAAATTTTTGGAATGTTACGTTGCTTTTTGTTCCACCTTCTATAGGTATACCAGCATCCCCGCCTTTTGTTCCACCTTCCGCAAGTATACCAACATCACCAAATCGATCAGAAACGCTGCCTTCTCTTCCACCTTCTGCAGGTATACTAGCATCCCTACCTTCTCTTCCACCTTCCGCAGGAATACCAGCATCACCACAATCCTTAAATCGATCAGAAATCCCAGGAATTCCAAAGCTGCCAATACCACAACCTGAACCGACCGAATTCACTGTCCAGTCCACAAATCAACTAGTCTAAGTATTCCAGTCCATCCCAGCCAATGATGACTATGCACGACAAACCCTCAACATCAACAAGAAGGGGAGATTTGCAGCTACAACCTGAGTTACGTGTTTATTCATGGAGGAATATTTCAAAAGGAGTAGAAAATTCGGTGAACCTTTAGCATGGTCACTTGTCTAAACCAAATTCAGGTATACACATATCCCCTACAAACCTCAATATTGATGAACTTGATGTACCCATAGCATTGAGGAAAGGTGTGAGAACCTGCACTCAACACCCAATGTCAAATTTTGTCTCATATGATCATTTATCACCTTCTCTTCAAGCTCTAGCAACTAATCTGGCAAGTGTTGATATTCCAAGAACAATACAAGAAGTTTTGAAGGAACCAAAGTGGAAAAAGGAACTTGAGGACAAAATACATGCTCTTCAAAAAAATGAAACATAGGATTTGGTGAAAAAGTCTGAAGGAAAAATTCCAGTAGGTTGCAAGTGAGTGTTCACAGTAAAATACAATTCAGATGGATCGATTGAACGGTACAAGACAAGGCTAGTTGCAAAAGGATTCACTCAAACATATGGGGTGGACCATCAAGAGACAATCACACTTGTAGCTAAGCTAAACACCATCTAGGTCTTGCTTTTTCTAGCAACAAACAATGACTGGCAACTTCAACAATTAGATGTAAAGAATGCCTTCATTAACGGTGATTTAGAAGAAGAGGTACATATGGAATTACCACCAGGTTTTGATGTGACAAGGACAGATGGAAGGTGTGTAAACTGAAAAAATCTATTTACAGACTGAAGCAATCACCAAGGGCTTGGTTCAATCAATTTACTAAGACAATCAAACAAATGGGGTACAAACAAGCTTAAACGACCATACCTTGTTTTACAAACACAAAGATGGTAAGATCACTATTCTCATTGTTTACGTCAACAATATTATCCTTACAAGACATGAGAAACATGCGATGGAAGATTTAAAGGAGAAATTGGAAAGGGAATTTGAGATAAAAGACTTTGGATCAATGAGGTACCTTCTCAGCATGGAAGTGGCTAGAAATCAGCAAGATATATCTGTTTCTCAAAGAAAGTATACCTTAGATCTTTTAAAGGAAACCGGAATGATGGGGTGCAAACCGGTTGATACTCCAATGGATCCGAATTTGAAATTGACAAAATTCCAAAACAGCAACCCAGTAGATAAAGGAAGGTACCAACGTTGAGTGGGGAGGCTCATTTATCTCTCTCAAACTAGACCTAATATCGCGTTTGCAATTAGCATGGTAAGCCAATTCATGCATACACCATACGAGGAACATATGGAGCTTGCATACCGAAATTCTAAAATATCTCAAAGGGACGGTCAGGAAAAGGTCTATGCTTTGCGAAAAATGAAGCAAGAACAGTAGAAACTTATACAGATGTTGATTGGGCACGTTTGATGGACGATAGGCAATCAACTTCTAGATATTGTACCTTTGTATGGGGAAACTTGGTAACTTGGAGGAGCAAAAAACAAAATCTCGTAGCTAGAAGCAACACGAAAGTTGAGTTTAGAGTTGTTGCTCAAGGCATATGCCAGTTACTTTGGTTAAAATTGTTGTTGAAAGAGTTAAAAGTCACATCACATCAGCCAATGAAAATCTACCGTGAAAATAAAGCTGTCATAAACAACTCATAACCAAGTTCATCATGACCGAACAAAGCACGTTGAAGTAGACCGTCATTTCATCAAAGAGAAACTGGAAGAAGGAACCATCTGCATGACATACATTCCATCCGCACAACAAGCGGCAGATCTACTAACAAAGGCCCTTGCAAGACCAGCGTTTGAGAAGTTACGAGACAAGCTGAAACTACTCAATATTTTTGTCCCAGCTTGAAGGGGAGTGTTAGAGATTTTTTCAGATAATTGAGATTATCTAAATCAGTTGAAGAAGTTTGAATTAATTCAAACTATCCAAACAGCTTTGGATATTTGAGTTAATTTGAATTATTTTAAATTTGTTTTATCCATAAAGTAGTTAGAGATTAATTCAAATTAATCTCCTAGTTTTTAGGATGTTTCTGGTTTCCTAAAATAAAGGACTTAGGTAACACCAAGTCTATAAATTAGTTTGTAATTGAGTTTAATAACAGATCAGAGTAGTGTTTGAGTTTTTCTTCCTACTGCTTGGAAACAGATACTAGATTAGGAATAGTGTAGACGGTATTTTCCAAGATGAAAATAAATAAATAAATGATGGGGAAAATTGTTAAGCTAGTGTTTGAAAAAGATATAAAACCTTAAAATGAATCATGAAAATTCATTTTCCAAATGAACAATCAAGTTAGAAAAAATAATGTATGGTAAAGGTAAAGAATTATAGATTTCTAAAACCTAAAAATAACTAGATTAGCCATTTAAAAAATTGAGTAAAGAATGGTGATGAGGGTGGTGGTGATGATGGCAACATTGGCAATGGAACTAGCAATGGTGGTGGTGGAGGTGCAGGTAGTGGTAGTAATCACAGAAGTGCTAATATCAATGGCAGTGGTGATGACCAAGTGGTGACAGTGATGGTGTTGGCAGGTAGCAGTGGCATAGAGCTGCAAGAGCAGCAATAGTACAAGGCAGCATAACTGTGGTTAGCTATAGAAGAGAGGCTGCAATGTCAAAAATGATAAAAGGCAGCATAATGGTGGTGATTATATAAACAGTGATGATAGTGGTGACAATACAGGTGGTGGCAGTATGCCAACAGGGCAATGGTGCCAGTCATTGACGTGCTGCAGCAATAACATGACGTTTATGATGGTGGTGATGTTGCAATAAGGATAGTGGTAATGGCATTGGCAATAGTGATAGTAGAATTGGTTCTTCAGAATGGCAGTGGTGGTGGCAGCAATTGTGCAGTGTTGTTGACAGCAGCAGCGATGATAGTTGTACTGATGATTATGAGTGGTGGTAGTGAAAGTGGTGACAACAATGGCATGGTAGGGGTAAGGATGGTGGTAGCATTGACAGCAGTGGTAGCAGCAATCATGTTAGTAGTAGTAGTAGAGGTGGTGACAGTGACAGTGGCAGTGGTAGCCTGTGATAAATGCATTTATGTTTTTATCAAAGTAGGCATTTTTCAGTTTTTCACACTTTCCTCCACAAATGGGGTGGAAGATATATAACAATTCTCACCATTTGGAAGAATAGCAAATATTTGGTTAGGGAAATAATAAAAATCCAATATAAATTGAAGAATTCATTTTCCAACAATGCATTCTCAAATTAACTAGCACAACTTTTCATTTTCTTGATGGCTTGGGAAGGTGTTAGGAGGCCTTAACCTTTTATTACACTCCTTTTTCTTTTCGCTTGCCTTTTTCAGCTCTGGTACACTCCCTATGTACTTAGGTTGCATCCTCTCTTTTTTAGGTGTTCATTAGTAACTAAAACGAAGAAAAAAAATGTTTGATAGAATTCTTTTCAAATAAATGGTACATCTTGGGAATCTATATATATATATATAGACACACACACACACATAGCAATTCCTATCCAACTAGGAAACCCACTCCTATCTATCAATCCCTATGATTGAGGGATCTGATTTTATCATAATAAATACAAAATATACACCTTGAACACAACTCAAGTTTCTTTACATAGAAAATACTCAGATTCCAACACTCCCCCTCACGCTAGTGAGTAGATATTATCTATTCCCAGCTTGTCTACTATAGCATGAAGCACCAAGCCAGCCAATCCCTTTGTGAGAACATCTGCCAGTTGTTTTTTGTAAGAATATAGGGAGTACATATCAAACCACTCTCCAACTTTTCCTTTATGAAGTGTCTATCAATTTCAACGTGTTTAGTTTGATTGTGTTGTATTGGATTATATGCAATACTAATGGTTGACTTATTATCCCAATAGAGCCTCATAGGACTATACTGTTTAATTCTAAGATATCCAAAAATTATCTTTATCCACAACTCACAGATGTCGCATGTCATAGCTCTAAATTCTACTTTTGAGCTTAATCATGTTATCACATTTTGCTTCTTACTCCTCCAAATCACCAAGTTTCCTCCAAGAAAGGTACAATATTTTGTTGTAGACCTTCTACCCATAATCAATCCTGAATAATCAACATCGGCATAGACCTCCAGCCTCATTTCAAGGCCTTTTTTGAACAAAATTCGCTTACCCAAAGTATCCTTAACGTAGTGTAGAATTCGGTTGACAGCTTGAAGATGAATCTCCTTTAGATTCCCTTTCTCTTCTACTCCTCCCCCTATTTCTAGGGCTCTTGCCAGAGAGGCTCATCGTGGTTTGGGGCAGAGTTGCTGTGGAGACTTGGTGATGATGGAAAGTGACTTTCCACCACTGAAGGATGGAGGTAGAAGTGGTCCAGACTCCATGATCTTGGAGGATGGGTCGACAGTGAACTTCCAGCCTTCCTGTGATGACCTTGAACCCAGTTTGTTGGCTGGGAAGGAGGAAGTGTCCTTCGCTTTGGTAAAGGGTGAGCTTCAATGGATTCACAGTGGGACTCTTCCTGTTCTTAGGGCAATTTTAGTAGACTAGTGTCCTTTAGCAAATTTTTGGGGCTTCCAGTGGACAAGTATGAAGAGGAAATATTAAGCCTTCTAAAAAAATTGGAAATGAGAACAAAAAGGAAGATCGTGACGCAAGGGACAAAGAAGTCTAGAGTGGGTGGCTCTAAATTAGAGAAGAAGCTAAGGAAATTAGAATGCTCTGTGAATTAAAAGTCCAACTCAAAATGGTGGGAGAAGAAAGGGGAAAAATTTTGGGGATTTGACCAGAGTGTGTCAATGAAACTCCAAATAGTATCATGGAATGTTAGAGGGATTAATGAGAGGACTAAACGCAAAATCATTAAGTCTTTGTTACACTCACATTACGTTGATCTTGTTTGTCTTCAAGAACGAAAGTTCAACAGTTGTCAATCTATTTGGTGAAGAGTCTAGGTGTAGGCAAAAGTTTGGACTTGGGGCCAATGGATGCTAGAGGCCAAGCAAGGGGGAATTGTGGTTTTCTGGGATAATCGGGTATTGGAGCTTATTAAGATGGAGCTTAGGGCATTTTCAGTTTCGTGTCATTTCAGGAACTATGTGGATAACTTTGTTTGGATGTTCTCGAGGGTATATGTGCCTATCTTGGCTGAGGAGAGGGAAGACTTTTGGGTTGAGCTAAGTGCTATAAGAGGTCTCTGAAACGATCCTTGGTGTATGGGTGGGGGACTTCAATGTAGTGAGATTTCTAGAAGAATGAAGGCACTATCAAAGAATATTGGCTTCCATGAGGGGCTTTTCAAAAGTTATTGAGGAGTTGTGCCTTAAAGATCTTCCCCTATTTGGTGGTTGGTATACTTGGTGTGGTGGGTTAAGTAACAGTTTAGCCTCTAACTTGGACCGTTTCCTTGTTTCCGATGATTAAGAGGATAAGTTCAACGACTTGGTCTAGAGAATCCTACCAAATCCAACCTCTATTCATGCACCAATCTTGTTGGATGGTGGTGGGACAAGGAAATGAAAGACTCCATTCAAATTTGAAAATATGCGGCTAAAGGTGGAGGGATTCAAAGACCTTATTAGGTAATGGTAGGAGGGGTACAACGTGCAAGTGTCCTACAATCACATTTTGGCTATTAAGCTCAAATCTTCGAAGCAGGACCTTAAAGTGTGGAAAAAAGAGGTTTTTGGTAATGTTTCTACCAAAACACTTGACGCTTTGGCATAGATAGGGTTGTGGGATGCAAAGGAAAGGGAGAGGGCCCTAACAACGAAGGAATATGAGGTTAAAAGGGGGGTGGTAGATGAGTTTAAAATATAAGTAATGTTGGAGGAAATTTCTTGGAGACAAAAATCAAGAGAGTTGTGGCTAAAAGAAGGGAATAAAAGCATAAGATTCTTTCACAAAATGGTCAATGCTTCAAGAAGGGAGGAATTTCATGGACAAGATAAGGGTTAATGGTGATGTACTAGTAGGAAAGGATAATATTAAGGAAGGGGTGACAAATGCCTTTCACAATGATGTTTTCCAAGGTGGGGGAGTGGAGGCCAAATATAGATGGGCTAGTCTTTAATTCTTTGTCATTTGTAGGTTCAGCAGCCTTGAAGTCTCCTTTTACTGAAGAGGAGGTTTTTAGAGCTTTATCTAGCTTGTGGTGACAAGGCCCTAGGTCTGGATGGCTTTACCTTGGCTTTTTGGCAATGCTATTGGGAGCATGTGAAAAGCAAGGTTATGGGATTCTTCGAAGAATTCTATGAGGCGAGATCCTTTGAAAAAAGTTCAAACGCTACCTTTCTAGTATTGGTGCCTAAGAAAGGGGGGGCCAAGGACCTAAAGGACTGTAGGCCCATTAGCTTGGTAGGGGGTTTATACAAGCTTTCGGCTAAGGTTTTAGCTATTAGACTGAAAAGGGTGGTTGGTACATTGATCTCAGAATTTCAACTTGCTTTTGTGAGAGGAAGACAAATTTTGGGTGTTGTCTTAATAGCAAATGAGGCCAATTATTCTAGACTTAAAGACGATTAGAGAGGAGTCCTATGCAAGTTGGATATTGAAAAGGCTTATGACCACTGTGAATTAGAGCTTTGTCCTTACAGTAATGGAAAGAATAGGGTTTGGCTCAAAGAGGTTAGGTTAGATCAGATTGTGTATCTCTACAGCCTGCTTTTCTGTATTGGTGAATGGCACTCCTTTAGGTTTCTTTAAAATCTCTAGAGGGTTGAGACAAGAAGACCCTTTGTTTCCTTGTTTGTTTATCTTAGTGATGGAGACCCTCTTTGGTTTGCTTTCTCGAGCAAAGGAAGGTGGTTTTATTAAGGGATTCCTAGTCAAGGGAAGGGAGGATGTGAGGGTGGAGGTCTCCCATTTGTTCTTTGCAGATGATTCTCTCATTTTTTGTGACGCCAACAAGAAAAATCTTAAGCACCTAAGTTAAGTTTTTAATTGTTCAAGGCGTGTCCAAGGCTAAAGATTAATATGGAGAAAAGTGAATTGATTCCAATTGGGGATGTCCCTAATTTGGAGGAGCTTGTCAAGGTTTTAGGCTACAAGGTGGGTGCCCTACCAACCACCTACTTAGGCCTACCTTTGGGTGCTCCTTACAAGTCTACTAGTGACTGGGAAGGGGTGGAAGACCAGTTCCAAAAAAGGCCTACTTTGTGAAAGAGGCAATACCTTTCAAAAAGTGGGATACAAACACTGATTAAAGGCACTTTATCCAGCTTACCTATTTACTGCATGTCTGTCCCTCTTTGTTATCCCTAAAAGAGTAGTGTATAAACTAGAAAGGATTCAAAGGGACTTCCTTTGGGTAGAGGGGACTTTGGTCAACAAGCCCCATCTTGTAAATTGGTTGGTCGTTTGCTTGGAAAAACAAAAAAGGGGCTTGAGGCTTAGAAGCTTGTCGACTCTTAACAATGCTCTATTAGGGAAACGGCCATGGAGATTTGTGAAGGACATGAATCCTCTTTGAAAACAAGTGATTGTTGGTGAGTATGGGCTAGAGGAGGGGGGTTGGTACTCAAAAGAAGTGAGAGAGAGGTATGGAGCGGGGTTTGGAAGGCAATCAAAAAGGGATGGGAGGCTATCAAAGATAAACTAGCCTTCAGATTGGCTTAGGGAATCAAGTGAAATTCTGGAAGAATAAGTGGTGCAGGGATTTGTCTTTGAGGGATTCCTTCGCGAACCTGTATTCTATAGCCTCTTCTAAAGAAGCTTGGGTAGTGGACGTTTGGGATGGAGGTAGTTGGGGTCCAAGGTTTAGCAAACAGTTCAATGATTCAAAGTTGGAGGAAGTGGATGCCTTTTTTAGGAGGTTGCATGTTCACTCTCTCTCTTTGGGTACTAATGATGACATGGTTTGGTTAGACAAAAAATGGGGTTTTTTCAATTAAGTCCTTTTACTCCTTTGGCAAGTAGGAGAGCAGAGCATTTCCCTCATAGCATAGTTTGGATCTTATTGGCTCCTATAAGAGCTAGTTTCTTTGTTTGGGACGCAACTTAGGCCAAGATATTAACTCAGGAAGAGGGGATGGAGGATGCCTAATAAATGCTACATGTGCAAAACAGAAGAAGAGACAAGTGATCGTATTTTTGATAGGAAACGACAAAGGGATATATTGATAGAAAAAAAAAGTACAAGAGAAGGATGAGGATTCCTCTCACCAAAGAAAACTAAACTACAAGAATACAAAAACAAGAAAATATAATGTAAAAACGAACACACTCTCGAGATTACACCAACCCAAAGGAATTACACGCCGCTAGCCAATCAAGTTGTAACACAATAAGGGGAGTCCCCTTAAAAACCTTGGAACAAAAAGCCCAAAGAGAAGCAAGGAAATGAATAGAATCCCAAAGATTCTCTGAATTCTTTGCTTTATCCTCAAAAATCCTCACATTTCTTTCCTGCCACACAATCCAAATTAAAGCAATGCACGCGACTTGCCACAAAACTATCTCTCTCTTAGATAAACCAAAACCATTGTAATTGATGGACATGTCGGAAATGCTCCTTGGGGGAACCCAATCTGTCTTGGCTAATTGAAATAATTTGTGCCACAATCTCATCGTCAAAGAACAATGTAGGAAACAATGATCTGCTGATTCTCCATGCCTCACGCACAACTTACAAATATCAAGACTAAGAGCTTTGCAGGGTCTTCTCAATTGTAGCAAGTCATTAGTATTTACCTTCTTGTGTGCCACCAACCAAACAAAGGATTTGACTTTGAAAGGGACTTGAGAATTCCAAACGAACTTAGTAGGGAAAACTGGAGGAGAACTAGAACATTAGGATAAGGCAAGAAAGAAAGATTTGACTGTAAAAAGCCCTGAAAAAGATAAAGACCAGGATCTCGCATCTGAAACCAAAGATGACAAATGCAAACAATCAAGTGACCGCATGAGGTCTTCTAAATCTTCTATCTCATAATCGGATAGGTTGCGGCGAAAATTAAAGTTCCAAGAGAAGGGATGAATAGAATCGAGAATTGAAGAAATAGGAATATTTTTATCTGTGACTACTCTAAATAGTCTTGGATGTTAGGATCCCAAAAGTTGGTCCCCCCACCACGAGTCTTCCTAGAAGCGAATTCTTTCCCCATCTCCTACCACGAACCGAGTAAACTTGGAAAACTCCTAAAAAACTTGTGCAATAGCCTTCCAAGGACAACGATGTGACCATCTGACTATAGTGTTGGCATCCCAACCATTAGAGTGTGATCCGTAAATGCTTAAAATAACCTGATGCCATAGAACTAAACCCTCCCTAGGGTACCTCCACAACCATTTCCCTAAGAGAGTGACATTCCTTAGAGTAATCTTCCCAAATCCCAATCCCTCTTTTGCCTTCGAATTACACACTACATCCCAACTAACAAGATGATCTCTTTTACAAAAGTTGTTGATGGTGAAGTTTTTTGAAGTGGAGAGAAAGGCTTTCCAGGTAAAGTTTGAAGGCTCCAATGGGGGAACTTGGATCTCAATAACAGAGAGAAGTCAAGGTTTTGTTGTTTCAATAGGTTTTGGAGAGGAGTTGGATTGGTTGTCAGAGCATTTGAAGAAAGCTGTGGAGTTGGAGGCTTCCAAGGGTTTTATTTGAAAGATTAGGGGCAAGACTAGGACTCATTTGATAGAGATTTGTTTCAATAGTAGAGGGAGATTCATGAAAATTACAGAAATTGTTACAAAAAGGAAACCTCTAGTTCTAGTTGTTCCTGAGGGTGTTAAAGGCATTGGGTGGAAAGCCCTTAGGAAGGCGATTTCTTCAGTGCAAGTCTTGTCTGATCAAGCTGTAAAGGCCTCGAAGGAGAGAATAAAGAAATCCGGTTGTGGCATTGTAGACCACAACACCCTAGTTTCTCTTATCTAAAACTATTGTTTCCTAGTCTATTCAAGAATAAAGATATTTCTCAATTTAAATGCGAGAATTGTGAGTATGCCAAACATCATAAGGCTTCTTTTCCCATTCAAATTCATGAAAAATTTGTCCTTTCATGTTAATTCATAGTGATATTTGGGGACCCTCTTGTGTTAAAACTAATACTGGAGTTCGTTGGTTTATAACATTCACTGATGATCACACTAGAGTGTGTTGGGTGTATTTGTTGAAAGAAAAGTTTGAATTTGCTTGTGTGTTTAAACAATTTCACAAGATGATCTGCTGATGTGTTTAAGATCCTTCCCACAAATAATGAGAGAGAGTATTACTCAAATATTCTAGGAGAGTATCTACAAAAAGAAAGAATCATTCATCATGTATTGACACTCCACAGCAAAATAGAGTGTCGGAAAGAAAAAATCGTCACCTTCTTGAAGTTGCCCATGCCAAGATGTTCCAAATGAACATTCCAAAGGTGTTCTGGGGAGAAGCTATTTTGACAACATCCTATTTGATCAATAGAATGCCAACCCATGTCCTAAAATATGAAACTCCCATAAATACCCTAAAACAATGTTTCACTGCCTCTCATCATTTGTTTTCATCCCTTACTCCTAAGGTTTTGGGCTGCACAGCTTTTGTCCATATCCATGGCCACAATCATAGCAAGTTTGATCCTAAGGCACAAAAATGCATTTTCCTTGGATATTACCCAACTCAAAAAGGTTATAAGTGTTATCACCCACAATTACGAAAGTATTTTACATCTATGGATGTATCTTTCTTTGAGAACTAGCATTATAGCACCCAAAATTCTCTTCAGGGGGAGATTAAAGGAGAAGAGAATTTTTAGGAAATATCCCAGGGAGAAATTGGAGGAATTCTTGAAAATATTTCAATTGAAGAAAAAAAGCAAGGAAGAGAGCCAGAAAATAAAGAAGAAAAAAAGGAAGGAAGAGAGCCAGAAAATGGAGAAGAAAAAAAGGAAAAAAGAGAGCCAGAAGAAAAAATTGAGAAGGAGGAGTGGATTACATATTACAGTAGAAGAGGAAGAAATCCATCACCTCCTATAGAGGGTCAATCTTCAACTCTTAAAACAGAGTCGAACACTCAGACAAATCCAACTCCTAAACCCTTATTTGATGATCTTGATTTACCTATTGCTCTCAAAAAATCTAACCGATCCTGCGCACAACATCCTATTGCTCAATTTGTTCCCTATGGTGCTTTAAATGGCTCATTTAGAGCATCTTCCACTAATATGTCTCATGTTAGTATTCCTCATGTTGTTCATGAAGCATTGCAGGTTCTAGAATGGTGAGAAGCAGTTAAAGAAGAGATGAAAGCTCTCTTTAAAAATCATACTTGGGAAGTTACTAATCTTCCAGTGGGGTGCAAGTGGGTGTTCACAGTCAAGTTCAAAGCAAATGGAAGCATAGAAAGACATAAAGCAAGACTAGTGGCTAAAGGTTACACCCAGACATTTGGTATTGATCACCAAGAGACCTTTGCCCCAGTAGCAAAGATGAATATAGTAAGAGTCCCATTGTCTATTGCAACAAAGATGGATTGGGCTCTATAACAACTTGATGTAAAAAAAATGTCTTCTTACATGGTGATTTGGAAGAAGAGGTGTTCATGGAGTTGCCGCCAGGTTTTGAAGATCAATTGGGTAGAGTAAAGGGATGTAGGCAAAAGAAATCTTTGTATGGCTTTAAGCAGTCGCCAAAGGCTTAGTTCAAAAAGTTCACTCAATCGGTGAAGAGCATGGAATATACTCAAGGGCAAATCGACCACACAATGTTTTACAAACATTCTTGTAATGGTAAAATAATTATTTTGATAGTTTATGTTGATGACCTTATCCTCACAAGAAGTGATGAAGGAAAGATGCTGAGATTGAAGAAAGCTTTGGCACAGTCATTTGAAATCAAAGACCAAGGAAATTTGCAATGTTTCTTAGGTATTGAGGTATAGCTCGATCAAGAAAAGGGAATTGTCTTGTCTCAAAGGAAGTATGTTCTAGATCTTCTTAAAGAGCATGTTAGGATGCAAACCTATTGACACCCCAATAGATGTAAACATTAAGATGAGTATTCATACAAGTGGCAAGGAGGTTGATAAAGAAGTTATCAAAGACTAGTGGGGAAGTTAATTTACCTCTCACACACTCATCCAGACATTGCCTTTACTATTAGTTTAGTAAGCCAGTTTATGCACAATCCCAAAGAAGATCATCTACAAGCAATATTTAGAATCCTGAGGTATCTCAAAGGATCTCCTGGAAGAGGACAATTATTCTCTAAACAAGACAAGAGTTTAGATGTGGAAGCTTTTACTGATGTTGATTGAGCAAGTTTTGTAGATGATAGAAGGTCTACCTTAGGTTATTGTACATTCCTAGGAGGGAATCTAATAACGTGGAGAAGTAAGAAGCAAGCAGTTGTTGCTAGGTCTATCACGGAAGCTGAATTTAGAGCATTGGCTCTTGGAATTTGTGAGCTTATCTAGATAAAGTCGCCGATGAGTGAATTGAGAAGGCCCTTGATGATACCAATGAAGCTCTATTGTGACAATAAAGCTATCATTAGTATTGCACATAACCTAGTTTAGCATGATAGAACCAAGCACGTGGAGATTGATCGACACTTCATCAAAGAGAAGATAGAACTTGGGCTTATAAACTTGTCTCATGTTTCTTCAAGTAATCAGGTAGCAATTATACTAACATTAACAAAAGGGCTTACTAGACATCAATTCAAGGAGTTCACAAGAAAGTTGGGAATGGAAGATATCTACCATCCAACTTGAGGGGGAGTGTAGAGAATCGATCAAGAATCATTTTTCCTAAATTAGAGTTTTGGTTATAATTGTATATTAGCTGGCTAATCTGATTTCTGTAATTTATTAGTCAGGATATTATAGGAAATTAGTTGTATTAGTTGTAGAGATAAGTTAGTCTTCATAGCCTAGCTGGTAGTCTTTATTTCCCTTTTTATTTTTAGCAATACCGTGTATATATTCAGCCCTGTATACCAAGTTTATAATCAATGAAAAATCTGGAAATCTTTTCCTAAGAAAACCACAATTACTATCCAACTATTACTATCTCCGTTGCAGCCAATTAAAATTTTATTAGGAATATAAAACCAAAATAAAGAAGGGTGAGGAGAAAAAGTAAGGAAAAGAGGAAAAAACCAACAATCACAATAATGAAAAATAAATAAATAAATACTTTCAAAAAGACAAAACTCCATGGAAAGAATTGACCCTAAAAGGCGCTTCTGAAGTGATAGCTCCTTGATGGTTAGCTTTCCCCCATCACTCAGCTAACCTCCATCCAAGGTGGCAAAACAGTCCCTAATTTCTCTCAGCCAGTATATCTTAGGGCCTCATGATCCCTTTTAGATCCATCCAATGACCATTAAAGCATCTCTTTCAAATTGAGAATTCCTAATCCACAAAGAACTGGTCTTGCAACACTTCTGCTATTAATGAAATATCAACCCTCATACTATGATACCTGTTGGCCCAAAATAAGCTAGAGCAATGCCTTACGACATCTCCAAAAACAGCTCAAAATATACGAGTTTGATTCTAGCATAATTTCCTTAATCAGCGGCTTGGTATAAACTAGAACCTCCACAACACATGGACACTTCAAAGCATGCAAAGTCTCTATATTCTACTTGACATGGAAAGAGTTGAAATACAGGATGCACTCTAACATTGCCTATCGGCTACATTTGTAACCAACAGTGTTTCAGAAAAAGGAAAAGAACAATTTCCTAATTCATTCTAATTAACTTTAAGAAATTTTACTTTATTTATATGCTTCAGTTTAGCCAAGGCTATTGAATGATTACAGAATGATAAATAGTGACAACTAGTTTATTTAGTTCTATACTTGTCTCTAATGATCTAGGAAGTATGCAAATCTAACACCTAAGAGCACATGAACACCTCACAATCATACCTGAGTTCAGATAACACAGGCTGGAACAGTGCCTCCAATGCCATTTCAGGCAACAGTTCAAGAACATGAGTTCAATTAGCATAACTCATACCAATAGAACTTTCCCTCAAATGTACTCCAATGAGCCATCTGATTGAGAATAATTATTGGAAAAATAACAAAGTAAATTTCAACCTCAAAACATTACAGTATTCCAAACTTTCATTAATATTCTTTTTATCAAGCTTCCATTCATATTCTTGTGTCCCCTTCGAGGTGAAGGGAGCATAATGGTTTCCCAGCTTCCTCTTGAAACTAACTTCTTTTCTAATATTAAAATATATATGTACATTTGCAATATAATGATAGGATAGAATACACAAACAAAACCTTGGTGATCCTTCAAAACAGTGGAGCTGGTAGATACAGAAATCCGACGTTCCACAATTATGACATCACCATATATCTCTGGCTTAAAGGCGTCCTCCCCTTCATTTTTTATTTCCACTTGAATAACCGCATAACTGCAAAGGAACATATACATATAAATAAATAACAGTAAAGTAATAAAACTTTATCCCAGCATGTAGTTTCCAAAAAGACAAAGAAACTACATTATAATTTGATATGCTAAACCATACAAAGTGCAAAACCAGAAGTAAAGAAGAACTGTGAAAAAGTAGAAAAAGTAGAAAAAGTAATATAGATTGCATGTAACCTATGAAAAGAACATTTTAAGGTGCCACCCCTTCGAAAACATGGGCCGAAGTAAAAGAAAAATAATAACCTAATAGAAACAAAAAGAATAACCTAAAGAGACAAGGGCAAAAATATTCATATGCAAAGTTCTTCATTCCTAATATAGAGACAATGTGTTGTGTCCAACACAAAATGACATGTTGCATCAGACTTCTCTTAAGATTTTAAGCCTTTAATCCTTTTTTTTCATATCAGAAATAAGGATATATTAATTATGGATGAGAAGTACAAGAGAAAGATAAGAGGTCCTCCCCATAAAATATAGGAATTTGATCAAAGTATGACTCGAACTCCTCCACTATACAAGGAGACCTACACAAAAAGTTTAGTCCACTAAACGCTATGAATCAATTCCGAACAAAGCTCCTCTCATTGTCGTCCAATGCTTTTGAATTACAAACCGAACGCCAATTGAGTTGAATAAATTTAAGTTGAATGCCTTTAAATGCAACAATACAAGAGGCCCAAAATGAGGAATAGAAGCAAAGTAAATTCCACAACATCTATACTATCCTCTACTTTTTCTTAGAGATCATAGAATTTCTATCTCACAAACAAGCGAAGGCAATGTGAGGCAAGCGATTTGCCAAAGGGTCTTGCCTCCAACGAAACTCCCCAATCCCTTATAAGAAATGGTCATCATGTCACATATACTCCTGAGTGAAACTTAATCCATCTTAGCTAGACTGAACAACTTATATCATAACCCCAAAGTTACCAAACAATGTAGAAAGAGATGGTTAATTGACTCTTCAATCCCCACACATAAGATGCACTAATTGGGACTAACTATGCCTTTAATATTTTTGTCTCTTCAAAAAAAAGGAAAAAAAAAAGGTTGAAAAGGAAAGTTATTCCTCTATTTATGATGGCCATGTAAAACATATTTTAATTGTTTTCGGTTGTTTTCACTTGTTTTCTAAGGGTTTTAAAAAAAAAATGTTAAATATGGGGAATGATTGAAATAAAGCATTACGAATAAAAGTTATTTTTAAGTTATATTTGAAAATTCAAGAAACAAGTTGAGAGAATTCTAAGTTCCCAAATAGACTTTTGTTCTTAAAATCACAAGAGAACTGTTCTAAAAACTGTTTTTAAAGAATCATTTTGGAAAAAAAAAACCCCAAATAGACCCTTAAAGTTTGTGATTATAGCCTAATTTAGTTACAACGGTTATAGAGAGACACAAGCACTCACAAAGTTACCCAGGTGATCTGTTACTGCCTGAGCTGCAAGGGTTTCAAAATGTTGAAGTGGATCCTAGGAGTTTGTTTATATTTGAGAAATTGTTTTATTTGGAGATTTGTGACAAAACCAGAGGCAAACAGAATCCAGAATGAGAAATTCTCACTTGATCTTGTGATTATGCCCAGCATCAAAATCAGAATAAAACTTATTGTATACAGAAATTTAAACTCTAGCAAAAAATATTTTAAAAGAAAGAAAAAATATTGATAAAATGAGTTTACCATCTTCAGACAATATAAAAGGTTTTATTATAGTCCAAAGAATCTAACTAGACTCAAATAAATAATGTTATTCTTGTAATATCCCACATTAGATGGTAGAGAAAGTTATTGACACTATATAAGTATAAACCCCTCTTAACCTTGTAAACATATTTTAAAGTCGTGAGGACCCCTTTAAGTTCAAAGCGGACAATATCTACACAGGTTAGGTGTGAATCGTTACAAATAACATCAAAGTTGATCTTCGACTCTAGTGTGAGGATTTGTTTAGCCTTGTAGGGGGTGTTTATCTATTTGACCCCACAATCCCTTGGGACACAACGTTGTGTCTACGTAAGGGGGTGTTTGTGATATCCTACATTGGATAAAGGAGAAAATTCCTAACACTGGATACGTATGAACTCCTCTTAACCTTGTACACACGTTTTAAAACCGTGAAAGCCCCTTTAGGTCCAGAACGGACAATATCTACACGGTTGGATGCAAGTCTTTACAATTTTGATTGCGAAGATGGTCGCCGAAGGAAAATGTGGAAATAGACGGGAAGTTTAGAGAAGGCTGGATCGAATTACGGGGGCTGCCATTTCACCTATGGTCGGAGGTACACCTGAAGAAGATTGTGGAGCAATGGGGGACAGTAAATGAAATCGATTGGCGCACGTTGAAGCTGTTCGATCTCAGTAGGGCGAGGTTAAAGATCGCAATGAAGGATAGGGTAATCCTTCCAGCTCTGTTAGAAGTGACTGATTGGGATTGGGTGTTTACAGTCGTCGTCGTAGTGGTCGGAGATGAAGAAAGAAGGAGAGGTAGCGAAAAAGGTGAGCCGACTCGGGTGGCTGTCGCTTCTCACTCGGGGACAGGTGGAGGAAGACGAGGGGAGAATGGAAGATCAACGGCGGGGGGGAGATATCGTGTCGGGGAAGACAACAAACAAAGGAAGGAGGGAGAAAGGGGTAAGGCTGTGCTTACCTCAGCCGACAAACGTGACAAGGGCTACCAGCTCCCGTCGCAGTCTCGTTTGAATTCAAATAAGTCAACAGATGGGCTGGATGGGATCGAAGAAGCAGGAGGAGATTGGGTCGGAGAAGACGAGGCTATCACCGATGTGGGTTGTTGAGCCTGTGAGAGGAAGGCCCAATCGCTGGCAAAGCTTGGTCTAAGAGCAGCTTTAACGGGCTGCAAGCTTAAAGGCCCGCTGGGGTTGGGCCTAAGCCCAGAAGAGATTACCCCATTTGAGACTGTGGCGTCGTTACACAAGAAAGAAGGCTCATCTTCTGCAAACGAAAAGGGGAAATCAGATCCTGGACTCCTTGAGGTCCAGTCGAGCAGGCTAGCGAAGAAGAAGGTGCTGCACGGTTCAAGGAAGCTGTGGTCAACCTTCTTTCCCCCAAGCTCAGAGCACCGACGGGGAATCCGGTGTAGCAGCGAGCCCATTTCGTGCAGAAAGACCAAGGTGGACAGCGAAGAGGACTCAAAGGCAGAAGATTCAGGTGCCGAATCTCAGGCGAACAGAGGTTTAAGTGCAATCTCTCTTTTTTCTCCTCGATTTCCAAGGCTTCGCAAGAAGAATTTAGGGGAAAGGGCTTCGTCGCCGAGAAAGGAAGAGGATCTGAACAATGCTTCATCTGACGAAGATATGGTAGGATTTTTGGGCCGAGTGGGGTCTGATCCTCGTGGCTCAGCAGTCATGGTTATGCCTTCTTTGCCAGAAACCAAAGGTAAAGGGCCTAACTTGTTGGGGAATTGTGGTTCGATGGTTGCGGAATTTCTAGAGGTAACGCCTTCACTTTTTCAGTCTACCCAGCAATATATTCCCTCTTCTAGTGGCTTCACTAATTCCTTCATGAACCCTTCCGTCCCCATTCTGAGTCCTTCTACCCCCATGCTTCCCGTTTCAGTTTCTCAATCTCTGGCTCCTATGGAAAACCGAGTAAATTCCGATTTTTTTTCAAAAAAGTCAACGATGCTTTCGAAGGTCAAATTCCTGTTGATATCCCTAATTTAGAAATGGAGGTGATCCAGCCTGCTTGTCCCTACCAGATGTTCAAGAGTGTCAACCCTCTCTCAGCTGATATAAGATCGCCTATCAAGGAGACCAGTAAGGCTGCAGTTAACCTGGGAGGTATTGTGGGCTCTCCTCCGGGCGAGTTCCAAATAGAAGGACTGTCCCCTAGGAAAATAGCAAAAGTACGTGAGGTTTTAAAGTCTCTGGATATCAAGGTATATTTCAGGAGGAAGAGCAGATGCTCCACAGGATTGTGAGACCAATTGGATTTGGTTCGGAGATCAGGGTCAGAGAGTTTTACATGAAGATAATCAGTTGGAATACCAGGGGTTTGGGTTCAAAGAAAAAGAGAAGGGTGGTTAAGGATTTTCTGAGATCAGAAAAGCCGGATGTAGTGATGATTCAGGAAACAAAAAAGGAGGAGTGTGATAGAAGGTTTGTGGGTAGTGTTTGGACAGCCAGAAATAAGGATTGGGCAGCCCTTCCAGCAAGTGGGGCTTCGGGTGGGATTTTGATCATATGGGACTCTAAAAAATTGCATAAGGAGGAGGTAGTGTTAGGCTCTTTTTCGGTCTCAATCAAGTTCGCAATGGACGGATGCGAATCATTGTGGCTATCTGCAGTTTTATGGCCCAAACAACTCAACTCTCAGGAAGGATTTTTGGGTGGAGCTTTCAGACATTGTTGGGCTTTCTTATCCGCATTGGTGTGTGGGCGGCAACTTTAATGTCATAAGGAGAAGTTCAGAAAAATTGGGAGGTTCTAGATTAACCCCAAGCATGAAGGATTTTGATGACTTCATAAGAGATTGTGAATTGATTGATTCACCTTTAAGGAGCGCATCATATACTTGGTCAAACATGCAAGAGAACCCAGTATGCAAGAGATTAGATCGCTTCCTGTACTCAAATGAGTGGGAACAAGTATTTCCTCAAAGTCTTCAAGGAGTACTGCCAAGATGGACTTCGGATCATTGGCCGATTGTTTTGGAAACCAATCCATTCAAGTGGGGACCAATGCCGTTCAAGTTTGAGAATATGTGGTTGCAACATCCTAGTTTTAAGGAGAATTTTGGAAGTTGGTGGAGAGAGTTTCAAGGAAATGGGTGGGAATGGCACAAGTTCATGAGGAAATTACAGTTCGTTAAAGCCAAATTGAAAGAGTGGAATAAGGCTTCTTTTGGAGAGCTAAGTAAAAGGAAAAAAGATATATTATCTGTTTTAGCTAACTTTGATTCCTTGGAGCAAGAAGGGGGCCTATCCCATGAACTTTTAGTCCAAAGAGCTTTAAGAAAAGGGGAGCTAGAGGAGTTGAATTTGAGAGAAGAAATACATTGGAGACAAAAAGCTAGGGTGAAATGGGTAAAAGAAGGGGATTGTAACTCAAAATTTTTTCATAAGGTAGCCAATGGCAGGCGAAATAGGAAATTTATCAAGGAGTTAGAGAATGAAAGTGGTCTAATGTTGAATAATCCAGAGAGTATAAATGAGGAGATCTTAAGGTATTTCGAAAAGCTTTACGCGAGTCCATCTGGAGAACCGTGGAGAGTGGAAGGCTTAGATTGGTCCCCTATTTCTGGTGAGAGTGCGTCTAGGTTGGAATCCCCCTTTACTGAAGAAGAGATTTTTAAGGCCATTTTTCAGATGGATACGGATAAGGCTCCGGGGCCGGATGGCTTTACCATTGCAATGTTTCAAGATTGTTGGGAAGTGATTAAGGAGGATCTAGTGAGAGTGTTTGCAGAATTTCATAGGAGCGGAATTATCAATCAGAGCACCAACGCTTCCTTTATAGTTCTGTTACCCAAAAAAAACATGTCAAGGAGAATCTCAGACTTTAGACCTATTAGCTTGATCACTAGTCTCTACAAGATAATAGCCAAAGTGTTAGCAGGGCGTCTAAGAGGGGTACTTCACGAGACCATTAGATGGAGGAAATGGATGAGAGGTTGCTTGTCCTCGGTTTCTTATGCAGTCCTAGTGAATGGTAATGCGAAAGGGTGGGTTAAGGCATCTAGAGGTTTAAGACAAGGCGACCCTTTATCACCTTTTTTGTTCACTATAGTGGCAGATGTATTGAGTAGGATGTTATTGAAAGCTGAGGAGAGAAATGTCTTGGAGGGTTTCAGGGTGGGTAGGAACAGAACAAGGGTATCCCATTTACAATTTGCAGATGATACCATTTTCTTTTCCAGTACTCGAGAAGAGGATATGATGACACTTAAGAATGTTCTGCTAGTGTTTGGTTGGGCATATTTCCGGTTTGAAAGTTAATCTTGACAAAAGCAATATCTATGGCATTAATCTTGAACAGAATCACCTTTCTAGGCTGGCCGAGATGCTTGACTGCAAGACTTCTGGTGGCCTATACTTTACCTGGGTCTTCCTCTGGGAGGGAATCCTAAGGCGTGTGGCTTTTGGGATCCTGTGATTGAGAGGATATCAAGGAAATTAAATGGGTGGCAGAAGGCGTATTTATCTTTTGGAGGCAGGATAACCCTCATTCAATCTTGTCTCACCCATATGTCATGTTACTTTCTCTCCTTGTTTAAGATTCCCACCTCAGTGGCAGCAAAAATTGAGAGAATGCAAAGAGAATTTTTATGGTTAGGCGTAGGGGAAGGCAAAAGAGACCATTTGGTTAATTGGGACGTAGTGTGTAAGCCGAAGTCGAGAGGGGGATTGGGTTTTGGAAAGATTTCTATAAGGAATGTCGCTCTTTTAGGGAAGTGGTTGTGGAGATATCCTAGGGAGGGTTCAGCTCTGTGGCATCAGGTTATCTTAAGCATTTATGGATCACACTCCAATGGCTGGGATGTCAACAATATTGTTAGATGGTCTCATCATTGTCCTTGGAAGGCCATTGCACTAGTCTTCCAAGAGTTTTCCAAGTTTACTCGGTTTGTGGTAGGTGATGGGATAGAATTCGGTTCTGGGATGACTTGTGGTGGGGGGATCAACCTTTGGGAGTCCAATATCCAAGATTACTTAGCGTAGTCGCAGATAAAAATGCTCCTATTTCATCAATTCTTGGATATTCCCGTCCTTTCTCTTGGAATTTCAATTTCCGCCAAAATCTTAATGATTCTGAGATAGAAGATTTAGAAGGCCTTATGCGGTCTTTTGATCGTCTACACATATCTCCTTTCGGTTCCAAATTAGAGATCCTGGTCCTTATCTCCTTCAGGTCTTTTCACAATCAAATCTTTCTTTCTGGCCTTATCCCAATATTCTGAGTCGCTTCCAGTTTTCCCTACTAAGTTTGTCTGGAATTCTCAAGTCCCTTTCAAAGTCAAGTCCTTTGTCTAGTTGGTGGCTCACAAGAAAGTTAATACTAATGACTTGCTACAATTGAGAAGACCCCACAAAGCACTTAGTCCCGACATATGTAAGTTGTGCATGAAGCATGGAGAAACAGTAGATCACCTTTTCCTCCATTGCTCTTTGACCATGGGGTTGTGGCATAGATTATTTCAATTAGCAAAGATGGATTGGGTTTCCCCAAGGAGCATCTCTGACATGTTCTCTACTAATTTTAATGGTTTCGGATCCTCTAAGAGAGGGATTGTTTTATGGCAAAACGCGTGCATCGCGTTAATGTGGGTGGTATGGTGGGAAAGAAATGCAAGGATTTTTAGGATAAAGCAAGGAATTCAGGGTATCTTTGGGATTCTATGCGTTTTCTAGCTTCTCTTTGGGCTTTTTGTTCTAAGGTTTTTAAGGGGATACCTCTTAACGTGTTACAACTTGATTGGTTAGCGGTGTGTAAATAGAGCGTTTGCTTATTCTCTCTTTGTATTTCTTATATTTGATTACTTGTAGTCTTATTTCTCTTTGGTGGGAGGATTCCTCATCCTTCTAATTGTACCTTCTTTTTATCAATATATTCCATTGTCATTTCCTATCAAAAAAAAAAAAAAACAATTCTGATATGCATTCTTGGCCCGTATCTTAACAATTGAAGCTTCTAAAAGAAAGTTGGTAACTTAACATGATATCCAAGTTGTGGTTGACTAGAAGTCTTAAAATCGAGTCTCTCCAACTCAGTCCTCATCTATTTATCTACCGTTGCTGCTCAGTTGTAGTTGATTTGTCTCTTCACAGGTAGCTATAGGGCCGCACATAGGAAGTGTTTTAGCTGGGTCTTAGCCTCATATACAATGTGGACTTATCCTAACAACTTAAAATTTTAGGAGAGCTGGTAGCTTAAGAAATAAAACCATTAATTTAATTGGAATTTTTTAAAACATTTAATCTACTCAATCATATCAAATAGGTGCCAACCCTAGATCATTTGCTCATAATCAAATGAGAAGACTACACTAATAACTTTATCACACTTTATTGAGTCATATGAAGCTTGTGTGTCACATGTACAACCTTCCAGGCCAGGCAAGGGGCTGGGGCTTCATCAACATATATGCAAACTACAACTTTTGCAACATGGACACCATATCGGCAAGTGGAAGTAGGCAAGACCTATCATTTGAATATATTAATTTTAATGTCATCAAATTAAGAGGTCAATTATAATTAATCAACAATTATTTGCTTCCCTTAAGGCAAAATCCTGGCACAAGCACTAGAGACAGGTATGTTCATTTTGAGAGAGAGAGAGAGAGCAGGTGTCAGGCTGTCAGCAGGCCTCTCTTTTCTCTTTTTGAGAAAAGCGGTCATTTGGCTTATTACACAGTTAAGGCTTCTGTTAACAAACAAACCCTCCATTGGATCAGTCTGCATCTCAAGTTGAGATAGACGAAAGGAAGGGAAGATTCATCTGTCCGTAGGAAATATTTGGAGTGGTTTAAAACAAGGAATACATCTTTTATTTGGAGCAGCCATATGGTAGATGTTAGAGATGCACATGTTCAGAGAGCAAGGGTACAACTAAGTTAGGGAATCAGTGAGTCAAGAAGATCAGTCTATTGTTAGGCATCAGTGGGTATGACATCTATGATGTGCTCTGCTACAGATATTTGGTTCTCCAAGGTCAGCCTAGACCTAAAGCCCAAGGGTTGAATGTTTCCTCATTTGCATAATGAGCTTCAGTCCTTTATATGTCAACATGCCTTCTATGAACATGGCGGAACCATAGAAGCCAGATGCTCAGTTTGTGAAACTTTGGATCTTGTTGAAGTGATAGTTATTAATGGTTGGAGGCCAAAAGGTTCTATTTAATGATTTATCAAAAATAAATGATAAAAAATACGTTTAAAAAAAAAAAAATCACTCTTTCCACAAATCAACAAACCCCCCCACCCCCCAACACACACAGGCCAAAAGCCACAAACCTGCAACCAGTTTTGATGAACTCCTTCAACGTGGTCGCCCTTTGCGTTTCTTTAGCTCGGGACCCGAACGCAACGCACAACGCAGTCAATATCGCGCTCTTACCACCTGTAAAGATCAAAAATCAAGCAATCACGTCCACAACAAAACTCATCCAATTGAACACTAGCATACAGATACAGAGAAAGAGAGAATTACTTCCATTTTGACCAGTGACGAAATTGAGCCACTCGCCGAGCTCGATTTGCAAGCTACTGTGGCACATGAAGTTCTCCAATCGGATCTTTAAGATGATACCAGCAGAAGATCTATGAGATGCCGAGAGGGGTTGGGTGAAAACCCTAGAATCTTCCATGGTTGTGTAGGTAAGGGCCTCCGTGAGCCCTAGAAATTTGAAAGAGAGAATTGAAGAAGCGAGTGATTGGAAACTATGGAGGAATGGCGGGAAGCGGGAATTGGTGTGCTGTGTCTGTCCGCTGTACGTTTATCGCATTTTTGGACTGTAAAATGTGGGGAAAAGTTAAAACTATTAATTTTTTTTAGATAAAACATTTTTTTCTTTTCCCTTAATTTTTAAAAATTTTGAAGTAAAAATGTGAAATATACCAAATGGATTGAGATAGGTAACTTATTGAGATTTATATTGCAATATCATGTAATATAAAATAACTAGTAGTAATGACTGGTTAGAATGTAACCGCTGTTTGAATATATGAAGGTTTTGGGAATATTTCTAAGTCTTTTTTCATATCTTTTATTTAAATAATATTTTTTTTTAAAGATTTTTTCCATTCTTACAAAGAAAGTGCTTTATGGTGAGATTTTGTTATAAAAATTGGTTTTTGCCTTTTTGAAATATTCTTATAAAAAAAATAACAGCAAAGATTTTGACCAAAAATAGTCAATCTTTTCTTCTTTTTTTTAATTTTTTTTTTTTTTGAGACTTTAAAATTTGAAAGTTTTAAGATTATAATTACTCCTTTGAGTATATAATAAATTGATTTTCTATTCTTCCATGAATGTAGATACACTGTCAAATAACAAATAGTATTAAAGTCAACATGATGTTTAGATTTAAGCATAGAATAACAAAAAATTTTAGGAATAGTTTTCCCAGGAAACAATGAAATAAGTCTTAGTGCATTGAGCATTGTAGTTTATGATCGACAATTTTGTTTCTTTTATTCCGGCATAAGTTCTTTTTAGATAGTTACTATCCATTAAAGACACAAGGTTGTTTATTGATCAACCAGGATATTACAAGTAAGTTTGGAAAGGTTTGGGTATAGACTAATTAGATTCGAAAGGGTAAGGGTTGGATCAAATGTTTAAAATTGTACAAAAATGGTTTACATTTATTTTTGAAAAAATACAAGAGAAATCAAGCATTGAAACCAACACTAAACACTTATTTAAGCACTCAAGTGATGCTTTAGTGAGTTGAGCGCTCAATCTTGGGGTTGCCAGATTTTGGTAGTTTGTGTTTTAGAAAATTGAAATTTTATTTTTTAAGTTAATTATGTATCTAATCCTTTGGACCTTTGAGCCTATATATAACCCACCTAAATTCTTTGTAGGGTTTGATGCTCACATTTTAGAAAACCCTAGTTTGCCTTCCTGTTGGTTGTTACCAAATCTTTTAAAGAAGATATGTAACTTTTGTCGAGTTATTAGAGGAGATCTGCATCCCCTCAAGTGTTGAGGCAAGATACATTGGAGTACACGAAATACTACATCGTGGATGTGGAATTTAGTATAGATTTTGGAGAGTATGTCTAAGGGTAACATCTGCCAGGTTTTATGTATTATTTTATCATATAGTGAATTGTTAATTCGAGGTCTCTTCACCTATGATTTTTTATCCCCATATTTTGTGTGGGGGTTTTCCATGTAAAAAAACCTTTGTCTCATTTGTGTTAGATTATTATTGATCATTCCTAATTTCTCATAGTTAATTGTAGAAAAAAAGATGAAATGTTTGGGCTAATTTGATTAAAAACACCTATTCATCTCCCTTTAGGTGTTACCTTACTGCAAACTTGTTTTTCAGTTGGTATTAGAGTGAGTTTTTTTTTAATAAAAATCATTTTTTTTTCCTCTTGATCCTAGTAATCCATTATGGAACAACTAAAGGTGGGATCTTCCATTGAAAATCCACCATTTTTTATAGGAGTAACTATTGTTAGGATAGATTCCTTAAAAGTATGATATGATGTAATAAATTTTTAGATTTTATTATTTATTAATAAAATTTATAGTTCACTTTTATATATCTTCATTCCATGCATCATACCTTGTAAACATTTTGACTTGCAACTCTTGCATTATACGTGACTCGGGTGCATTAGGAGTTGCACGAAAGATCTACATCACAGGTTCTTTGCAAGTAGATGACTTGTTCACAACTAATTCATAGGCCTAGGCAACCCATTAGAGGTTGTAGGCACTACCTCCTAATATGAAGGATGACTGATTTTGATCATTGAGATGAATTTTTGTGAGTGTACTAGTGTGTATGGTTACATATTGGATATGACTTATAGTGAGTCATGACATAAGACTATCAAGTTGTCATGACTTTACCAAGGCAACTCAAAAAAGTAAGTTGTATGAGTAACAATGGGCCACCGGGGAACTACTGTGAAGTATTGAAAGAACACCTAATAGGGTATGTGCTAAGGAGACAAAATAAAATGTTTATAATGACTTAATTTTTAAGGTATAAAAAGGTGATTTATGTATTTAGTTACAAATAATGTGATTTAGGTACAAAGAATAGGACTAGGTGTATTTAGTTACAAATAATGTGACTTAGGTACAAAGAATAGGACTAGGTACTAAGGTACAAAAAAAGTAACCTGTGTATTAAGGTATAAAAATGTGACTTTGGTACAGGAATACGACCTAGATATTAAGGTATGAAAAATGTAACATAAGTATAAATGTACAAATAATGTCACCTAGGTATTAAAGCATGAAAAAAAAAAATGATAGAGGTAATATGGTAAGAAAATGTAACTTAATTATTAAAGTGCAAAAAAGATGATTTAGGCATAAGGTGACCTAAGTATAGAATATGTGACTTAGGTACTAAGGTACGAAAAATATGACTTAGTAAGGTGCAAAAAGTGTGACCTAAATATTCAAATAAGAAAAATGTGAACTAAGTATTAAGGTACAAAAAAAGTGATTTTAGTACAAAAAATGTGACCTAGGTACAAATAATATTATGTAGGTACAAGGTATAAAGAATATGATTTAAGTATTAAGGTACTAATAATGTGACCTAAATTATAAAGAATATAAATTTTAGGTCACATTATATAAAGAATATAATTTTAATTATATTTGATTTTTTTTTTTCATAATAAAATTAAATATGAGAAAAAAAAATTTCTTAACATTTTTTTTTTCTTTTCTTTGTATTTTTCGAGAACAAAACATATTTCCTAGCATGCCTAGGTTGCGAACTAAGGGAAGAATCTGATATCACCATAAGAGAAAATTTGTGGTGCTTAACTTGACTGAAATCACACTAGAATATCAATGAAAGGATTGAATATTGAGTTGAAGTTCTTTCTTTGGGTTTGAAAAAGAAAAAGATATGATTTTTAGGCTTGTAGATTTAAACTTTGATGCTATATGAAAATAATGTGTAGAGAATTGTTTGTATGAAATATTAACCTTTCGGTGATGAATAAGTAAATATATATGTTGGAGTAAGGTGGATGCCCAAGTTGGGTTAACCCATCTCGATCGAAAAAAAAACAAAAAAAGGAATAGTTTCTAGTAGTTGGAACTGTCAGAAACCACCCAATAATAATAATAAAAAAAAACTCTCTCTCTCACTTTTATTTTTCTCTGGGAAAAGAAAGATCGAGAGAACTTTGTCACTTTTATTTTTCTCTGGGAAAAGAAAGATCGAGAGAACTTTGTGATTAATTAATAAAATAAGGTAAAAGACTTTTGTGTTGTGAAACGGAGTGGTTCTTGATTTTACTATGATTCATGATTTGGATAGGAAGAATTAAAAAGTGAAACAACTATTTTTTTTTATGGATCCTACATATTTCAAAAAGGTAATATGAAGTTTTCCTACAATATACATGTACATAGGCTCACATTAATTAATAAAAAATAGTAATTATAGGAGTTAGCAAAGGACATAGTTGAATTAGTGATAAGCTAAGGGGTGTTTGATAAAACTTAATACTTATTACTTAATGACTTAAGTTAACTTTAAGTTAAATTATACTTAAGGTGTTGACTTATAACTTATTACTTGATTCTTACTTTAAAGATTAAGGTTGTTCGACAAAATTAACTTAAAACTTATTCTAAATCATCAAATTTATATATTTATTATCATAAATTATAATTAGGCTAAAGGAAGTCGACGAATAGCGGAGGTCCTTGAATAACAAAGAAGATCGAAGAGGTAATTAATGCAAATGAAGGTGAAAAAGTAAAATAAAGATGTGGGCTTAAGAATAAATTAATTATTTTTACTTATTATTTAAAGTTATTTTTGACTTTAAATCATATCATTAAGTTATTTTATCAAATATACTTAACTTTTTAATGACTTAAATTAAGTTATTAAGTCGTTTTAAGTTATTAAATTGGTTTATCAAATAAATAATTATTGACCTTAGTACCTTAATCATTGGCTAGATTTTGCGAATGACTAAAGGAACTAATTCCTTGAATAACTTCACCTTCATATGCATTGAATATTTCATTTAACATCATTTCTATGACTATTTGCATTGAATATCTTCACGATTATATACATTGTTATTGGAATTATTTCCTTTTGCAACTTTTCTTGTAATGATTAGAAACCACCACTTAAAATTGAAGATGAAAAGGCTAATGTTAGACTGTTTTTTGTCTTCATTTTCTGAAAAAATATAAGTTAAGATCGATAATATGTTTGAATAGGTTTCTTTCTTGTTTTTTTTTTCATTTTTATTTATTTTATTTTATTTTTTAAAATTTATTTTATAGAAAAAGTCAGTTGAAAAAGTGAAATAATCATCTTGGTGTTTTAAAAAATTTCCTTAAGAAAAGTAAAAAATTATTTTCTAAAATATTGAAAATCAATAAGATAATAAAACGACAGAAAATTCTAAAATATTGAAAATCAATAAGATAATAAAACGACAGAAAACATTCTATATATATATATATATATATTATTTTTTTTCAAATAAAAAATTAGTATGTAAATTTATTTTTTTTAAATTTATATATAAATCAAGTAGATATTCAAAATCAAATAATTGAATTAAACATGAAACCAAATTTTAAAAAAAAAATAATTGGGATAAAATATAAATAAGATTGCACTTTTCGGCACCAAATTTTATGATAATAAAATTATTTTTTAACCAATTTTCTTAGATTAAAAAAATAAATACCACCTTGGTCCTTGACCATAATATTTACTAATTTTAATTTAAACACGTTTATTTCTTTTACACTAAATCTGTAACAAAATTTGTGTTAATTATTTTATATATGTTTAAATACTTTTTTCCTTTTATATACGAGTTTTTTTAACAAAAATAAGAATAAAAACGAATTAATTTGAGTAAGAAATTTGTGGATTAAAAAAAATCTTAAAAAAAAGAAAAGAATCTCAAACTGATAGCATTATCAGACAAAACTAATTGAAAGAGTTGAAGTGAAAAATTTGAAAGGAATAGAAAATGAGAAAAGAAGAAAACAAATTTCAAACTTTAAAAAGAATAAAATTTATAATGGATGAGAAATTTGAAAAGTTTTCAAACTTTTAATGATAATTTTTTATAACATTAATTATATTAATTGTGTGGTTTTAAAGAGAATGAAATTTAGAACTTTAGGACATTTTTGAAATGAAAAAAGTGAAAGAGTAAATAAAAAGTTAATGATTGGTTTTCATAACTTTCTTTTCAAATAAAATAAAATAAAATAAAAATTTATATTAAATTTAAAAATTCTTATGGAAAAATTATTGAATTATAGTATGTTGTACAAAATTATTTTTAAAAGTTATATTTTTAATATGTTTTTAAAAACCATTACATATTTTGTAAAATTTATTATTATTTTTTGTTTCTAAAGATAGAAAATTGAATCCAAATTAAATTAAATAATTTCATATCAAAAGAAAAATATACAATATATCAAATTATTCCATCAACCGAAAAAATATAAAAGGAAAAATTAGTTTTGTTTTAAAAATATTTAAAAAAAAAATCAAAAGAATTACAATCTCAATAGAAAATTGTTCATCATTTTAGTAAATTTTATGTCAAAATCTTAATATTTTAAAAACAATGTTGTAATTTTCTTAATAAAATTTAAATTTGTGTAAATAAATAATGTAAATGAGTTATGGAACTTTTTATTCAATAACTATCTATAATATAATAAGTGTTATGATTAATTCACTATTATTTAATTAAATATAAAAGTTTAAAAGATTTAAATATCTCAAAATGAATGAAAATCACTATTACAGTAATAAGAAAATAGTTCCATGTAATTTTTTTTTGAAAGAAACTAATTTATTTCATTAAAGAAATGAAAGATAAGTTAGGATAAGAAAAAAAATAAAAAATAAATATAAATATTAAATATTAACTCTCCAATCCTTGATTTACATATCCATGATCAATTGAAATACTTTAGCTCAAAGGAACATATGTCAAATTCCATTGAAGGAATTTCTATGTCCATAGTTTTTGTGATCACATGTCCTTTTAGATTACTCAAAGGGATATATTGTCTTAATTGAGAATATCTGTTGCCACCATCTTCTACCAACCATGACCCAATTCATAGAGATATATAACCATTTTAAGGTCTCATCCATAGGTGAAAACCTCTTGATGATTTTAGCACAGACTCAATATTCTTTCTAGGTTGAAATTCCATGCAATATAATAACTTAATGAATCATGACAACCTGGTAGCCTTAATTAGGTAATGATTTATCTTAAGTCTTGTTCAATGTGTAACCATACACACTAGTGCACTTACTATGGGAACCCCATCCTAACAACCAAGACAAGTCATCCCTCCAATTAAGAGATAGTGCACTACAGTCTCTACTGGATTGCCTAAATCTATGAACTGACTTTGAACAACTTATCATTTTGCAAGGAACTTATAATTTGTATCTTCTATGTAACTCCTAATGTACCTAAGTCATGTGCAATGCAAGTGATACAAACGTGTATTCTCAAATAACCAATTAATGCACATGAGATAATAAATGGAATTGGAATTGGTGTAAGATTGTGTAGGATGAAACCAATCAAGTAAAAAAAAAAAAAAAGGAAGATGGTGTAAGGATACAACCAATCAAGAGTAGAACACTTCTTATGAAGAGTTTATATTAGGTTTTTTAGACCGTTATATTCTTCATACAAAATAAATAAAAATGAAAAATTGGAGGGAAAGATACTCATGTGAAAAGGTAATAGATGTTTAAATTAAAGTGTTTTTTTTTAACCATTGTATTATTTATATAAAATAAATAAAATGAAAAATTGGAGGGTAAGATACTCATGGAAATAGCAATAGATGTTTAAATTAGAAAGTTTCCTATTAATACATGATAAAGAAAACAAAGTCGTGCTTGGCAAAAACGAAAAAGAGATATTTTGAAATAGGAAATTTCCTATTATAATATTATTTTTTGAAAAAAAAAATTCAAAAAAAGATCAAAGACTCATAAGACTAACTTCAAGTCCCTACGCATACACATGACAAGGCATATGTAAATGTTACACTTTGAAGAGGGGACATTTGTAGTCATAAAAAATTTCGTGGATAGAATTACCACTAAATTAATCAATTATGACTCCTTGACTCAACTAGTATAGGCTTGACAATTTATGAGTCATACACATTAAACATGTGACATGTAATTTAAAAGTTAACACGTGGCAAAACTTAGAAGGCTACAAAATTAAAACTTGCAAAATAAAATAAAATAAAACAAATAAAGTCTGAGAATTAGAAAAAATATATATTATATTGTTTACAACCTACTTAATTGAAGGAAAACAATTGCTTAATTAAAAAAAGAATTAAAAATAAATACCATCTTATTGACAAATTTCCTAAATGAAGAAGACAAATTACTAAAATCAAGGAGTCAAATTCCTTGAGTTAAACAATAAAATCTTGATGATTCCAAATTTAATTCTCTAACTTCACCTGCAAAGAAAGATGTCCTTCAATTTGGGGTGGATTGGAAAAAAAAAAAAAAAAAAACCCTTCACAAGAGAGAAAAAAAGTTACACAAGAATTCCCGCGAGTCTAAGATGGGCACATGAAATACCACACATAAGCTAGACCCTTGATTGAAGTTTAACTTTAAAGAAATAGTCACATTGTCATCCTTTGAATCATGGTCTAAATGATTAATAGAGGAAAATATTCTTTAGTAAAGAATATTACCACATAGAATTATACTCCACAAATTTTTAACTACAAATAATTTTATTTGTATATTTTTTTTATTATTTTGCTTCTTTTTGTAGGACTTTCAAAATTTGTGCATATCGTATATTTATCGTTTGAAGGTGAAAGGGTTTCAAAATGGTCCAATTAAAGGATCCAATGCTTTATATGTTAAAGTGACCATGCAAATAATTTATTAAGTAAAACATATATTAAAATGAAGCTAAATTTCGCAAAACTGGTGTGATTTTCAAAAGTAAAAAATAGAATGTTAAACATATAATTTGAAAACAAAATGATGAATTTGATGAATCACACTCATTTACTCTTGTATGTATTTAATGTTCAAATGTAAGCCTTATTATAATAACATTTCATAGCTACCTTTACATTAAAATTTTCAATTGATTTCGTTGCTACAATTCATCAAATAATTTCACTCTATTTTCACCCCTTTTTATTATCTCGTCCAATCCAACACTAACAAATATATTGAACTAAACTTTTTCATATAAATATGACTTAATACTATTTTGTCCCCAACCAATACATTGATCATTTATATATATATAAGGAATTATTTCATTTTTAAATAATTTTAAATACAATTTTTCGATTGGAAGATGCAAGAGATAATGAAGTGATGACATGTGTAATAGGTCGAAAACAAATTATTACCCTTGAGATGTGAACAAAAATGAAATTTACAATTTCTCAATTTTCTAGTATCTCATTTTTTTTGTTAGACAACATGTTTTTTTAAATCCCTCCAATATCTTAAAATATAAAAATAATAATTCTTTTCTCCCATTCTTAAAAATTTTAGGTAAAAATTTGAATTATACCAAAATTGAAATAGTTAAAAGTAAGATAGGCAATTATGGGTTTATATTGCAACATCATGTAAAAATTATTGAGAAATTTTTTAACAAAATAAACATGAATATACACTTGAAAGACCTAAGACTAGCCAACATTTGAAAGACACATGAGAATAACCAAATTATAGCAAAGTAATAATGGACCACTAGGACAAACGTATTGATATATAAAGATATATGCCAATTTTTATATTGTTACAATTTTGGGACTTGATCACATTCAACTCAATAGTAAAGTATCATATAATTATTAAAGTAGAAAAACACTAAGTAGGAAAATAGTGAATCCCATTTATTTATGATTGGAGGTCATAGGTGCGTGTATATATAAAAAAACATATTTTTTAAGAACTATTATCAAATATTTATTAAAAATACTTTTAATTCTAGAAAAATAAATATTACTTTGTTCATCTTGTTTTAAATATGTCTATTTTTACTTTTAAAAATTAAAACATTTTCAACAAAATATTTTTATTTTCACTATTAAAATGAATGTCTATTTAAGAATAAAACAAAACACTTTTTTTATTTTATAAATAAGTGATGATAGAAAACAAATATGAGAACCACTTAAAGTGTCAAATTATAAACAAACACTTTGTGGCTCTCAAATTTGATTTGAAAATCAATAAAAAAAAAACTTTCAAAAACCATTAAAATGAAGGGGAAAAAACAAAATCTCCAAAAGAGAGAAAAAAAAAATTCAAATCCAAATAAACCCTCATTTCATGATTTGATCAACGAGCATGAAGACCGAAGAGTAAAATAACCCAAAAGAGAATAAAACCAAATTAATTAAAGCATCAAAACCCATTGTACAACCAATTATTTGAGAGATCAAGAAATTTCTTAAATGATTAAGATGAACAAAGTGAATAAAAGAAGAAGAAACTTCATAAATGAAGAACAAAATATCCAATAATCAAGTGTGTGGCCTCCCCAATATGCATATCATCTCAAGAATAAAAAGAAAATGCAAGTAAACTAAAACTAAAAAGAAAAAAATGAAATCAAAACAAACTTACCAAGATTCCTCCTTATAAGTGCAAACATTTAGCTTTTAGTAAGCATATCTTCTTTTCCAAGTAACAAATTTCTTCCTATCTTCAAAGTGTCGTAGAGTTTCCTTTAAAAAATGCCAAAAAATCCTCCATAAATGAGCCTTCTAAGATCATTTTACATAGGGTAAGGAATAGTGGAGATTTGGACACTTGTCCTCATTTTCTTCAAAGCTCAAATCTCTTTAAAAGACCCTCTTAAACAAAACCCAACCTCCAAAAAGGCAATAAACCCAAGTTAAGGCTCATAAAAACATTCTTAAAATGAGCCTTAAGAACCCCAAAGAAGGAAAAAAAGAAAAAAAAAAAGAAAAAAAGAAAAAAAAAGGTAAACCTAGGATGCTACTAAAGTCATGCCATGGATCCAAAAAACCCTCAAGAAGTGGCTTAAAAGTCAATGTTAATGTCAAAGCCAAGTAACATGTGGACCATTAAGGACGGCAAAGAATAGAAAAGTTGAAGATGATCCTATGTACATACTATGTAAGGGAATGAAGTGTGGGCACTAAATATAATCAACATCATGTGATATGAAGACAAAATAACGGGTTTAAACTCTCAAATTATAAGGGACTCATGACTTGAATCTTTTATGAAACTTTTAATAAACTCAAATTATATATAATACAAGTGACAAGCCATAATGCTCAAATATATCATAATGCAAAAGTATAATAGTAAAGTGTAACTAATATCATGTATGATGAAATCAAAATATTATATAATGTCATTGCTTTTAAGGCCTTTATGATAACAATTATGAGAAGATGACCATCGGAGAGTTTATAGATGAAGGTGCATCCTAAGGAGTAAGGATTATATGGTGAGCATCTTTAGAGATTGTTTCATTTATTCTCTCAACCAATTTTCCAACGATATATTAATGTAGAGAAAAACTTTTTAGAATACTTCAGATGAAGGATTATTGATATCTACTTGTTTATATTAGTTTTTTTTGTAAATACTTAATAAGCAAAAAATGCACTTATACAAGCAATTTAGAGCTTTATACTATACAAATACCTTAAAAATATTATGGAAAAGTGATATAAAGTAGTTAATAAAAGCTTGGAGAATGTAAAAAGTTTATTGGCTTGTACATGCATAAATATTAATTGATAGAAAAATTCTACCATACCAAAGAGGTATGGTAGGATCATTATCAACCATTGGATTTGGTGATTGAATCTCCACCATTCAGTAAATAAATAAATAAATAAATAAAAAGGTAGTGGTAAAGAGAACAATCGGTAAATAAGTAAAATAATTTTATAAATATAGGAAAACAAAGTTTCATTGATATACGTGAAAGGAAGAACCCATAATCTAATAAA
>JBAPGN010002953.1:0-36756 GCA_037355405.1 Vitis amurensis
CCCTCAACCAAAGTCTCCGAGGTGACTCAGAAAAAGGTAAGTGGTATGAGTAGTCATGGGCCACCAAGGAACTATTTTGAAGCACTGAAAACGAACTTAAAGACATGTGCTAAAGGGACAAAATTGAGGGTCTACACAAATGATAGAAAATTTTCACCAATGTCAGCGGTCATAGAGTTGACTAGCCAGGACATGACCATATTATTTTCTGCTATCCACTTTTTGTAGGTTGATGTTGTGGTTTCTGGTGCCGCCGAAGGTCCGGTGATGTAGTCATCTTTCTCCTTTCCCCGTATAAACATTAATATGGACTGAGACCATTGCAAATAATTTTGCCCATTCAGTTTATGGGCTGTGATTGGAAGATGAGAGGTTTCCATCTGATGAGAGGATGAAGACGATGAGATGATGATATCAGAAGTAGAGGATGATGAGTTGGTAGTCATTCCAAAGGCTGGACCATATTTAGGCATAAATTAGAAGAATAGAATTGAGTAGAAAAAAAAACTGACTAAAGATGAAGACGATGAGATAGGATTAAACTTGTTCTGATACCATGAAGAATTTGAAGACTAAAATATGAAGAATTTGAAGACAAACTATGGAGGAACACCTCAATTCATTCTGTGATACCTTCCTTTACAATGAATGAAAACATAAATAAATAGCCTACAGATATGAGACAATTCCGGAATGGTACACTATCACCGGACAGAATTTCCCTTACATGGAAAGTGAATAAACTCTTACATGGGAAGTGAATAAACTACTCTTACATGGAAAGTGAATAAACTACCTTGCTAGAATTACTCCTAAATCAATTATAATAAAGGTTGTACATTACACTAATTCAAGGAAGTAAACAGAGGATGCTAAATATGGGGAGGAACATGCACAGGTAGGAAGGCGACATGGGCTTGATTTCCAACACCTATTTCCCACCACCACTCTACTTTCACTTATACCCACCACATTCAACTTGACCCCGGTACTATACTCACCACCATTCTTCATACCCACCGAACCCATACACTACTTTCCACCATTCACAGGCTCCTACATCCTAGGACGAAAGAAGAAAGCTACACCAAAACCTCACTTGGAAGTGACACAGAGTTAAGGTGGCATAGAAACAGCATTTCAGAGTTAAATCCCAGCAGTTCCATTTGGGTCGCTTTCACATGGTCTTAGAATGATACATCCCATTAGAATAATTTCCCATGGGATGATAGGAAGATGAATGCCACCAACTTTCTCTGTGCTCCATTAATGAGACTTCACTCCGAAAGCAGATAGAGTGATGCTCACTTCATCCGTCTTCCCATATTCAAAGGTCTCTGACATTGTTGTGGAGCCATATAATGTCACCTCCTCGGTGTACCAATTGACAGAGAATGTTGATGAATGCATGGTTCAGGACTGTTGTTTTAAATATAGAAATGGTTTCAATTTTGCCCCCAAATGGTTTTTCAGGCTCCTTCACCACCTATTGAACATCTCACAGCACCAAAATCTGAAAATACCGCCTAAAAGGGGGACGTGCAAACGATGCTACGGTTGAAAATATGCAAGTGTTTGCTTGTGAATAGTTTGCAATTTGTTCAGGGTTCATCAGTCAGAAGAAAACCAAGAACCAATATCTCACCAGTTTAGTTAGAATGCTTTCTTGGCCAAAAGAAGTTGTCAAAACTATCATGGCATTAGTTTTGCAATGAAACTGCTACAAAGTGCCGCAATCCATTCCAAGCAAAAGGTTCAAAGGGGAAGAGTTGATGCTTGGTTCACACAACTTCTCGTTCGCATGGCCACTTTGGTGTGCTTATGATCAGTTCTTGCCCATCTCCAGCTTTGGTACACTCAACATCTTGTAGTCTCCATCATTCCTGCTCCATTGGGTGTCAGAAACAGTATGCAACCAGTGTTCGTGAGACCCCAAACTTAGGACTCCATTGTTGCACGGATTTCATGGCCACCTTTTGGCGTGCCACTTACAAAGACCTTTTTCCATACGCAGCCCCTCGGTTTTGTGGAATGGCGTCCAAGTCGGAAATGAGCACAGGGGACCAATTTTGATATTGAAGAAGCTGTTGCCTCAATGAAGACAAGACTTGATTTATGATTATTTTATTCATCAACACCTATTGGTTGGTCCAACACTTCCCACTACCTGCATCAAATCCTCCCTCCGGTGCAATAGCCTAAAGTTTTGCATTTGAATAAAGCTAATGCTCGTCTAGCTAGTAATGGGCTGCCACTAGAGATCTAGAAGTTGTGTCGCCGAGTGATTTTTAAATGCTCTGGGATTTGCTTCCCATATAGAGGAATTCGGCAGAAAGGTTGTCGTGATTCTGAAGGAAGGAGGCCCTTTCCCGGTTCTTCATCTTAGATAGGAAATGAACATGTCGGCTTTCTTTGGCCGTATGCTTGATTCCCTAGAAACCTAAGTGCATGTCAACGAAAAGTGTTCCTATCACTCCAACGGATCTGGAAATGCATCTTGTGTTCGATGTGAGACATACAAATTATTTGGAACCGGAAGATGCATTGAGATAACTATCCCGTTGGCTATGTCATCCTCTAAATTATGAGGAACCCTCGCCCCTGTGGAATACTTTAACTCACTGTGTTATGCTTATGTTGTCCATGCGGTCTTTCTGACACTCAGGAAGAAATTTGAAAGTTAAATCTCTGGAAAAATCTCGAAATTGGGATTAAGGGCAATTGAATCTACAGAAATGGACCTTAAAATTCCGAGAAGGAGCATCGGCGTGGAACTTCAACAGTGGAGAGATCATTTGAAACTAGGGAATAACAGCAGCACTACCAATGCCAACATTGCAGTCTCAATCACACCCCGGGTCCCACTCCACCATGGTCAGTTCGGTGCACACCTCCTCCTCTCTTTGCTATATTAATTGGGAATTTACTGTTTTGAATTGATTTTTTTCAAATCCATTTTTTAACTGAATAATTCCAGTTTTGAAAATTCATCTTTAGATTCCTTTAGGTAATAAAAACTCCTCGTTTCCAATAAACTTTCATTGCCAAATTTATTTTTGGCATGCATTTTCTTAGGAATCTTCATGGTTTTTTTTTCAACAAGCACAAATAAACTTTATTGTTCCAAATAATGGGTCTGATTGAATCAATTCGTGCAAAAGTAATTTGGATCTTGGTGGGAGATCCAACATTCCGGACATCATCTTTGATATTGATTTTAAAAGGGTGTTTGTTTAAAGCTTGACTAACATTGATCTTCATTGTAATACATAAGATTGTTTTACACCTGTTATTGAACTAATCATGTTTCCCCATTTTAGCACTCAACTTGCTATCCAGGTACGCTCTCCATCACCCTATTTTCAAAATTCCACGAATATCTATGTCTTTGTGTACTATGCCCATCTTTGATGTCATGCTTGATTGCCTTTATATACATTGGATCATTTGGTCATCTTTTGATAAAAATACATATTGTGTACTATATTTTTATACTAACTTTGATGTTTTATGATAGCACTTGAGAAGCAATCCAAGTACACACTTTGACTTTCTTTTGTGATCATGATTTGACTTTTTGGCTTGGCATGTTAATTCTGAAATCATCTTAGTTTACCAAGGTATCTTCAATCAATTAATTAATTGTCACATTCCCCTCGACTTAGTCAGTAGAGACCTCTTTAGGGCTTAGAGGGGTGCTACTGGTACCTTCCCAATAAGTAACCTGATCCTTGGACCAAGACTCGGGTTTTTCAAAGACATGTTTTTCCAAAAACTATGGACTCATTTCTTTAGAGTTTTCTTTCTTGTTTTATTTTTTCTTTTAAAATAAAATAAAATAAGTGGCGACTATGACTTTTCCAAAACTAATTTTTCACTAATAAAAATGAGTCTTGCCATTGAGTGGGGACGCACGTGAAAAATGTGGGTCCACAGCAATGTTATATACTAAACTAGATATTTGACGATTAGATATTAGTCCAATCTGAGCAAGGATCATTAGATGACAATCAAGCATATACTCCAGTGTCTTTGAAGAATGAGATATTATATGTTGGTGTATCATTGTGATGAGTTGTTACCCCTCATGTACATGGATTTGAACTTTTAGTCCAATAAAGACTCTTGCAAGTCTGTCTTAGGGTTTGTGTTCACTTTATTTTGTGGGGTTGTTAGTTGAGAAGTGTGAAACAATCTTGTATTATTGAATCTACTATGGAAGCTGAGTATGTTGCTACTTCTTAAGAAACAAAGAATGTTATTTAGCTTTGGAAGTTCTTAATGGGACTTGGGGTAATACCTTTGGTTATATCACCCTTGGTATTGTTTTGTGATAACAATGAAGTGATGGCATAGTCTAAAGAACCAAGAAACCCCCGAAAGGGTAAGCACATCGAGAGGAAGTATCACTTGATATATGAGATAGTAATAAGAAGAGATGTGGCTATGTAGAAGATAGCTTCTTTGGAGAACCTGATAAGTCCCTTCATGAAGACTTTGTCTACTAGAGGCTTTGATAGTCATAGGGATAGTTTAATTATCGGATGTGTTTCTAACATGCTTTAGGACTAGTGGGAGTTCGTTGGAATTGATCCCTAAAAAGCATGGCATGATGTAACAGATTGAGATTCATTTATAAATTTATTTATCTATGTTTCTTGGTTTCCCATTAATTATCTCATATTCATATTTTGCTTAGGATAGCCATACTCTCCAAATGCCAGTTAACATTAAAAATGAATTTAATGCATGTCTATATTATGAAAATTGCATTCAATCCAAAAGCAACTTTGAAAGAAAGTTAAAATTTGTTACTAATTTTTTTATTTGAACAAATGGACACTATTTTTAAAAATCATTCACGAAAAGCATACGTGGTTGTGAAGATTAATACAAACTTCACAAATATTGTTAGTTATATGATAATAATTCTTTATGTAAAATTTATATGATAACTTTTCTTAATATATTTTGAAAGAAAATAATGTCAAAGTAAGAAAAAAGTAATTGAAAGCTAAATAATTTTTCATTGGGTTCAAACATTTTATATATGCTTGATTTTGTTCAGTGAATGATATAGACCCAATTTTATTAATTGGATTATTTGATTAAAAAGTTCATTGAATACCCAATTTTAAAAATCTAATCCTTTATCATTTTTTAGCCTTATTTTGATAAAAATGCCCTCATTTTTTCTTTGTAAAATAACCAATTCTTTTAAAACATGCATGTAAATACTTGAAATAGTTAAGGACATTTATGTCAATAATGGATTACACTTCAAACAAAAACATGGAAGAAGTTAAATTTACAAATATGAAGATTAATTCATCTCTTTTAACTAATTAATTCTTTTATCTTTTCATTATTATTTTTTAAAATTTTATTTGTTTATTTTTATTTTCATTTTCATTTCTTTTATTCCTTTTTTGTTTATTTTATTTCATTTTATGGAAAATCTTAAGAAAATTTAAAAAAGAAAAAAAAAAGTAGGTTGCTTTAAGTAAGGATTAAAATATTGGAGATTATTGGATTTTATAAAAATTTTGAGAAATACTATAAAAATGGAACAAAAATTTGAAAAAAAAAAACCAAAACTTACATAAATTAAAAAAAAATCAAGAAATAATATATAAAATAAGAAATTATATAAAGATATTAAAAAAGATATTGATAAAGGAACATCCAATGAGTTAGAAAAAGAGTTGTATAAATGTAGGGGAAAAAAAAAAGCTTTACTAATCGAGATTGACAATATAAATATAATACAAACAAATTTGATATAACATTTGATGTTATAAAACTTTTTTTTTCAAATAAAAACCACTTAATATAACTAAATAAATAATATAAGTTTAGAATTTGAGTTATTAATTTGATAAATTAATAATAAAAAATTAAATATTAATTTAAGGATCATTTTTTATATTTTGTAGAAATAATATTTTATTATTATTTGTTATATGACCTAGGTTCAAAGAATATGACCTAGCTACTAAGGTATGAAAAATGCAACCAAGATATTAAGGTACAAAAAATGCGACCTAGGTACTAAAGCACAAAAAAATGACCTAGGTGTTGGTGCATGACCAACAATTTAGTGTTCGGCTAGCCTCTGCTTGACCTAGACAACGAATGGATTTGCGCAAAGGAATGTCCAGATGGGTTTTCCGAGCATGCCCCTCCAAAGCTTAAGTTAGAGATGGAATACTTGAGCAAGTGATTTTTTAGGAAAAGTGGCAGCATACCTTTCTTTTGGTAAATAATGGCTATTTGTCCTCGCTCAAGACTAATGTCTTCTTAGTACCTTAATTGTGCCTTTGATTATGTTTTTACCGTCTTTAATGCCAATGATTGTCGACTCATAATGGTTATTGTGCCTTGATGAGCCTTGAAGTCTAGCCTTTTAGTTTGGTAACGATTGTGTCAATCAATGCACTTAATGCCTATTGCAATACATGCTTGTCAAACGGGAATGCATGGTACCTAGTTAGTTTGTTTCTGTACCATAAGGTAGAAGAATGGTGTTGCGTGGTGACTGTCACAACATGTGTTATGTTGGACGATAATAAGCACCCCACAATGCCCCCTAATTCTTGCAGTTGGGTATGACTAAGCTCTAGATAGCTAAAGGAAAGAATTTTGTTGCCCACTAAGTTCAAATTTCTGGCGCCATGGGACACGCATCCACTATGTGTGTCACAAGGGGTCACAATAGGGCGACTTATCAGGTGATGTGTCCCCTCGAATGCCTTGATACAAGTGCCCATGCCTCATATAGGGTTGCCTTTTGGGCTTCTCTTCCTATTTTCATATCAAAGGTTTTACGTCCAATGTTTCGCCATTGTCGTCGATGATTTTGACTCAATCATTGGCTTTCAGCACTGTCATCAACAATCTTTCTCCTTTCAGGTTAGTGCTTTCTATCTCGCGGTCTTCATTGTAGTTCAATATTCAACTCTGATATTTAGATTTCTTTGAGTTTGAGCTTTCTGATTTTGAAGATTGCATTTGCTATTTCTGCTTCTGAATGTTCTTGGTGGTTTGTTGTTATGCGTTTGTCCATGCTTAGCCTAGATTTTTTGTGTCAAAATCTGTCTCTTGGCTTTTAGTAGAGAGCATTGCCTCTACGAAGTTTGGGCAATTTCAAATAACTTGCCTAGCAAGTCTCAGTTGGTTGGGTTTGTCTTAGCGGAAATCAACCTCATTTTTTTTCCAAATGTGGATTGAATTCGGGTTGGTCAGGTTAGACCCAAGTTGGACAAATTAATCAAGCTACATAATTGAAAATCCATCTATAGTATTTTTTTAAATTTTTTTATATATATTTTTATAAAAAATTAAATAGTAAATAAAAAAATTCCAAGATAGCAACAAAAAAGTAAAGATAAATTTATTTATCTTTCTAAAAAATTTAAAATATATATATATATATGGTGTAATATAAAAAGAAAATGAATATTATTAGTATATGGGATAATAAACATTATAAATATTATAAAAACATTATATCAGTTTGTATTAGGCTCTGTTGTCCTAACCTTAGCCCAACCCTAACCCAAATTGGGTTCAAGTTGAAAAAACCTAACCAAAGCTCAACTTGAATATTGAAAATGATTGTCCAAGTTTGCCTAAATGTTGGGTTAGGTTCAGGTTTGATCGGGCTAACTTGCCCAAGTTGCACCCCTAAAATTGTGTAGTGATTATACTTTTAATGTTAACATTTTAATCTAAGAACGTAAAGATAAAACAAACCACATGCATAGATATGTAAAAATCTTTGATAGATTTAAAATACTAGAAGCATTTATCTTAGAACTTCACAGTTTGTACTCAAGTAAACTACAAGAATCCTTATACAGAATGAAGTTATCAGAATGCATGTGATACAATAACCTCCTTAACGAATATCTTATAAAAAGGAAACTTAAATAGTCCAATCTGTTCATATGTTTATTAAGTCAAAAATCAAATTAACAATTATTATAGTATATGTTGATGACTTAAATCTTATTGGACCTCTTGAAGAACTTACAAAAACAATGACTTATTTGAAAAAGTAATTTGAGATGAAAATACTTGAAAGGACAAAATTTGGCTTGACACGTTGTTTGAGCATGTTTGATGTAGAATATTTGTCCATCAACATACATAGAGAAATTCCCAAAGTGCTCTCATATGGACAACTTTTCTATTCAACTCCCTAATGGTTTTCCATTTACTTGAGCTGAAGAAAAAAAAAATCATTTTGTACTTGTGAAGATGACAAATATTTGCTTGGTCCTAAAATATTATATCACAATGAAATAGGTACCCTTATTTATCTTATAAGTTGTAGACACTAGATATTGTTTCATTCTAACTGGAAGATATTAGAATGATGTCAAACATGTATTATGTAATCTTCACGCGTGGGACAAATAATATGAGTCCATTTTATTCAAGAAATTTAAAATCAAAAGTACTTAGATGTGCAAATGCAAATTATTTTTTGAATCCTCGTAAAGTCAATCCCAAAGAGGATATATATTTATTTGTGACGATACTACTATATCATGATGATCTCTACAACAAGATTTTTAACTCGTAAGATTTTTTGTTTAGCCAAGTTTTGTCTCGATGGATTTGAATTAGAAAGATTTTTAACAAGGAAATCCTAATAGTTAAAGATTATGTTAAAGAATTACAAAATATTATACTCTTTTTTTTAATTAATTTTTGTCTATAAAATTTTTCCAACAAGAATTCCGGTGAGACATTATTTTTTTTTTAATATATGGTACATCCAAATTGGCATATTGTAAGTAGAACATGAGGATGTCACCACATTCTCTCCTTTGCTCATCTTAAGGGTCAATATTAAATATAACACATTCATATTCCTTTTATAAGCCTATAAAAGGCATTTTTAAGATTCTTCATCTATCTATTAAAATCATGGAGGAGAAAACGATTGTCTCCAATTCTCTTTATTCTCATCTCTATATTTTATTTTATTTCTCATTATTATTCCCTTACAAACTTAAAGTTTTATATTGATGTAATTAAATATTAAATGGTATAGGTTCGGATTCCAAGCACAATATGAGGCAGAGAAGATGCAATCTTGCTTTTTGACTTTTCAGACCAATAATAATGGCGAAATGTGGGACCCAAATCATTTTATGAGTTTTCCAAGAGCCAAAGGTAACCATTTAATTATTAAATCCTCCACTTTGGGTGTAATAATAGTGGGAGATGGACCCCATATACTTTATTAATTTCATAAGATCTCATCTAATTATTTTTAATTTGATTTAATGATAATGGGAGGTGCATGGCATATCATTTGCTTTTTGCTTTGATTTGATACATGTTAAACTAGGGTAAAAAAAAAAAAAAAGCCTTTGGATGCTTAGAGTATGCTTGGTAATTGTGTTTTAAAACAGTTTTTCTTTTTTTTAAAAAAAAAAAAAGTTTTTAAGAATAGTTTTAAAAACTGTTTTATCATGTTTTGTAAAATAAAAATATTTTTAAAAATTTAAAATGTTTTTAACTTATTTTTAATATTTTTAAATATATTTTAAAAATAATTTTTATGTGTAGTATTTTATTTTCAATCATTCTAAATGTTTGTATAATTATTTTTTCAAATAACCCTCAGAAAATAAGTGAACACAACAAAACAAGTAAAAAATGTTTTCTGAAAACAACTTATTTTTTTGTTCTTAAAAACAGAAAATAGAAAATAATTTTTGGTTATTAAACGAGTTTTCCAAGTTTTTTGTTTTGGAGAACAGAAAACCGTTTTAAAAAACTGTTGTCAAATAAGGCCTTAATGAAAAAGAAACACTCAAAACTGTAAAATTTTAAATAAATGATTCATTCCTATCATATGATCAAGAACATGAGGTGCCTGAGATAGTAGCTCGGTAAATGATGGCTGAGATGAAAGGCCTGTTGTGAAAGACGACTTAGTCATCATAGGCTCTGAGAAGGTAGCCTTAACACGAATGCCCTCTGATTGATGTGGAGGCGGAATGTCAAGCTCGGGCCCTCTCTGCTCAAAGTCCCTCTGAGGGTCCAACCCATCCTCCATCTCTCTGATCTCGACCTCCTCCTCTACTCCGGGGTGTATCTGATCATGTCCCGGGCCTGTCGCTCGGCTTTCCTAACCTAGGAGCCATCAGTTGCCTTCTCGAACTTCATGCGCCTTAAAGACTGCTCATCATATGTGTCATAGCTGGTAGGGGCCTCGAAATCTATCTCTCTGCTCAAGTCGACCCCGGCATCCTTGAAAACACGGGTAAGGAAGCGGTCGTAGGGGAGTACTCGTGTCGAGCTCTCAACGCAGGAGATCATATGCATCATCATCAAGTATCCCACGTGAATCTGTCTCCAAGTGAGGATCGAGTCCACAATAAAACCCTCAAGGTAAAAGACCCCGTCTCAATGTCCTCCACATGGAAAGAGAATAGAGCAGATCATGTGGTGAATGACTCGGTTAGTCACTGTCAAGCTGTGAGCCGATGGTTTGCTCATCCCCTGGGGATCGGCAAGTCCGCACAACCTCTGAACAGTCTCTCTAGGCTCAAATTCCAGCACAGTGGGCCACGCCTTGGCCTCATACACTCGGAGTCCAACCAAAAGGATGTCGAGAATGCGGCAGATGCTCTCGGGACTCAATCGGATCTCAACTCCTCTCACAGTAGATAATACGGGTCCTCCAAGCCCGTAGGTCGCTCGGGAATAAAAAGCTCGCACCAGAGTCGGGAAGATCGCCTCAGAGATCGTCACTACTAGCAGCCATCCCATCCATCCGAATAGCCCCTCAAACCCGAAGTGCTGAAGTTGAGAGAAATTGACACTTTTCCCTAGGACAACTTTCCTCTGGGCAAATTTTTGCTTGTAACGCTGATAGTCTTCATTCGAACTGAAGAGTGTCATGTCAAACCTCGCCTTTCGGCTAGCCTCCGTCTGCTCGGGCTGAGATAGCTCAGCAGGGCACTTGTCCTGAGCCCTAGAGGTGCCCGTCTCTCTCCTTGGTGCCATCCAATGAAACAAACGAGGAGAAGAAAGAGTCCAAAGAGAGAAGGAAATGAGACGAGAAGGAGCAATCACAAACCCGAAGCCCTAGGCGCATGGATAAGAAGTTGAAACAGCCTTGAGGCACGCGGTGTAGAGAGGAGACGCTCCCAAAAGCTGAAACCCTGGGTTTCAAATCCAAGCCCTAGATCAAATTCGTCCCAAAAGCAGGTCCAAGCCTTCAGTCGGTTCAAAATCCAACCCAAAATCACCTTTGGAAACAGGTATGTGAAAGGGCAACAAGCTCTGGAGGAGGAAATGTGAGAAATGAAGCGTGTGGGGGGCGTTTTAAATTCTCAGCCCTGATGAACCGGTCGACTGCCTAGTCAACGGTCATGGTCAACGGTCAATTTTTCCAAATTTTGTTGCATTTTCTTGTCTCGTGATCCCCCTGCCCCTGCCCTTTTCAGTTGAAATCCCTAATTTTTTATGTCCAATGCCACGAGAATTTTGATTTTTGGTCAAAATTTGACCTCTTTCCTATGATTGTTTCTATATGATGCATATGATATGAATTTCATGCAATCATAGGGTATATTCAAGAGTAATATCAACAAGAATTCATCAAGCAATCATTTGATCATAAAGAAATCACCCCTAGTTGTCTTCTAATATCAACAAATTGCTCTTCACTTAAGGGTTTTGTAAAAATATCGACAAGTTGATCTTTTGTGCTTACAAATTCAAGTGTAATGTCACCCTTTTATGCATGGTCTCTAAGAAAAGGATGTCTTATCTCTATATGCTTAGTCCTAGAGTGTTTTACCAGATTTTTTGAAATATTTATGGCACTAGAGTTATCACATTTTATAGGAACATGCTCAAAAATCAAATTGAAGTCACTAAGTGTTTGTTTCATCCAAAGGATTTGTGCACAACATAAACCAGATGCTATGTATTCGGCTTCCACCGTAGACAAAGCTACCGAATTTTGCTTCTTACTATGCCATGAAACAAGTGAGTGTCCTAGGAAATGACAAGTGCCACTAGTGCTTTTTCTCTCAACTTTACAACCGGCAAAGTCGGCATCCGAGTATCCAATTAATTCAAAGTTATCACCCTTAGGATACCATAGGCCTATGTCCATAGCTTCTTTTAAATATCTAAGAATTCGTTTTACAGCACTTAAATTGAGATTCCCTTATGACAAGATAGAAATCTAGCACACAAGCATACACTATACATGATGTCGAGTCTACTAGCGGTCAAATATAGCAAAGAACCTATCATGCCTCTATATATACGTTTGAGTTGACGGGCTTACCTTTCTCATCCATGTCAAGCTTGATGCGATGAACTCATTGGAGTCTTCATTGTTTTGGCTTCCTCCATATTGAACCTTTGAGAGATCCCTTATATACTTTGCCTTGATTGATGAAGGTTCCTTCCTTTAGTTGCCTGATTTAAGTCCCAAGGAAGAAGTTAGTTCTCCTATCATGCTCATTTCGAACTACTATGCATGCATTTAGAGAATTCTTCACAAAGAGAGACTTAGTAGCTCCAAAAATGATATCCTCAACGTATATTTGTACTAAGAGCATGTCATTATCTTTGGTTTTTATGAAAAGAGTTGTGTCAATTTTTCCCATTTTAAACTCTTTTCAAAAGAAATTTACTCAATCTTTCATACCCATGCTCTCTAGGTGCTTGTTTCAAACCATAAAGTGCTTTTTTAAGTCTAAACACATGATTAGGAAAGTTAAAACTTTGAAAACCGGGTGGTTGTTCAACATATACCTCTTCATTTATAAAGCCATTTAAGAAAGCACTTTTTCAACATCCATTTGATATAAAACAAAGTCTTTAAAACATGCAAAGGCAAGTAGCATCCTAATGGCTTCCAATCTAGCTACGGGAGCAAAGGTTTCTTTATAATCTATCCCTTCTTCTCGATTAAAACCTTGGGCTACCAATCTTGCTTTATTCCTTATAATTATGCTATTTTCATCCATTTTGTTTCTAAAGACCCATCTAGTTCCAATAACACTTTGATTTTGAGGTCCTGGCACTAATTCCCATACTTCACTTCTTTCAAATTGGTTTAACTCTTCTTGCATGGCAATCATCCAATTTTCATCAACTAAAGCATCTTTTATATTTTTAGGTTCAATTTGAGAGATAAAAGCAAGATAATTGAAAATATTTCTAATGGATGATCTAGTTCTTACCCCACTAGATGGGTTACCTATAATTTGATCTTGTGGGTGGTTGATGACAAACTTCCAATCTTTAGGGAGGTCTTGGCTTGATTCACCTTGCACTTGTTGAGGAGGAGGTAGTGCCAAAGGTGATTCCTCTTTCTTGGGATCCTCTACAACTTTTTCTTGTTGCATTCTATCTTCAATTTGTAATTTTCCCATGGAGGTCTCCAAGCCTAAATCATCATCAAAGCTCTCTCTTTCTTGGAGAGAATTGTTAGATTCATCAAAAATAACATGGATAGACTCCTCAACAACCATGGTTCTTTTGTTAAAAACTCTAAAGGCTTTACTTGAAGTTGAGTAACCAAGAAAAATTCCAACATCCGATTTTGCGTCAAATTTTCCAAGATTGTCTATGGTGTTTAATATAAAGCATTTACACCCAAAGACTTTGAAATAGCTAATGTTGGGTTTCTTGTTTTTCCAAAGCTCATAGGGAGCTTTCTTAAGTATAGGCCTTAATAAAATTCTATTTAAAACATAACAAGAAGTGTTAACTGCTTCGGCCCAAAAGTATTTTGGTAAATTGTTTTCATTTAGCATGGTTCTAGCCATTTCTTGAAGAGTTCTATTTTCCTTTCAACTACCCCCATTTTGTTGAGGAGTTCTAGGAGCTGAAAAGTTGTGGTTAATACCATGCTCATTGCAATAGTCTTCAAAATCAATATTTTCAAATTCTCTCCCATGATCACTTCTTATACAGGTAATTGTAAAACCTTTTTAATTTTGAACCTTGTTGCAAAACTTTGAAAACTCATAAAAGGCTTCATTCTTTTGACTTAAAAATAAGACCTAAGTGTATCTAGAGAAGTCATCCACAATAACAAAAGCATAAGATTTTCCTCTAAGGCTTGGTGTCCTAGAGGAACCAAATAAATCCATATGCAACAATTCAAGAGGCCTAGTGGTTGAAATGAAATTTTTGTTTTTAAAAGAGTTTTTTATTTGCTTTCCCATTTGACAAGCTCTCAACAAACTTTGTCTTTTTGAAAATTTATTTTGGGAAGGCCTCTAACAAGTTCATCTTTGTTGAGTTGGGAAATGAGGTCCATGTTAGCATGTCCCAACCTCCTATGCCACAACCAACTTTGATCATGCATGCTTGAAAGCATCTATCATGGCCATCATATTTTGAAATATTTATTGCATAAACATTATCACATCTATGGCCCATGAAGATGGTTTTATCATTTTGAATATCTTTGATGATGCAATGAGATGCTTCAAAAATCACTTTAAAACCTTTGTCACAAAGTTAACTTATGCTCAAAAGATTATGTTTTAAACCATCAACTAATAAAACACTTTCAATAAGAGAGGAAGTGTCATTACCAATGTTGCCTTGACCAATGATCCTTCCTTTTGAATTGTCTCCAAAGGTAACGTATCCTCCTTTTTCTTTGTAAGGAAAGCGAACTTGGATTCATCCCCAGTCATGTGCCTTGAGCATCCACTATCCAAGAACCACTTATCCTTCTTTGATCCCTACAAAATAAAATTCAAGTTGATTTAGGTACCCATATCTTTTTGGGTCCTTGAGGGTTAGTGACCTTGGATTTCTCAACCCAAACCTTTTTAGCTTTAGCATTAGAATTCTTTTGAATGCCATTTCTTAAGGGACATGTACTACTAATGTGCCCTCCTCTTCCACAAAAGTTGCAAGTGGTGGAAGGACTTGCACTTGTGGATTCTTTTACAAAGTAGTTTTTAAAATACTTTTGATTTTTTGATGATTTGAATCCTAGCCTTTGTTTGTCAAAGACACATTTTTGGCTAGCTAAGATCATTTCAAAATATTTTTGTCCACAAGAGAAAATTGAAAGAGAGGAGGTTAACCATTCATTTTTCTTTTTCAAAATCTCATTTTCCTTTTCAAGATGAGTTTTAGATAATTCATCAATTGAAAACTTTTCTTTCACTTCTTCAAGTTCCTTTTCAAGATCTTGAATTTTCTTTTTAAGAGAATTATTTTTCAAACTAAGTTTTTCAAAATCCTCATATAATTCTTTCAAAAACATCATGCATATCTTCATCACTAAAGTTAGAGTTTACCTCATCAAGATCATCTATTGCCATGAAGCACATGTTTGCCACTTCCTTCTCATTTTCTTCTTCGGAGGATTCTTCACTTTCACTCCAAGTGGCCATCATTGCCTTCTTCATTCTTCTCTTGGCTTCACTCTTGTAGAGAGGACAATCATATTTGATGTGTCCCGGTTTTTTGCACTTGAAGCATGACAATTCTCTTTTCTCTTCCCATTTCTCCTTGTCACCATGGGATGAAGATTCCTTTTTAGAAGGATCCCTTCTAGAGGTGAATTTCCTTCCTCTAAACCTTTCACCTCTCATATATTCATTGAGCTTTGTTGTGATGAGGGCTATATCATCATCTTCATCACTTGGCTTTTCTTCTTCAACATCTTCTTCTTCCTTGGTTGTAGCTTTAAGGGCTATGCTCTTCTTCTTTTTGTCTTCACCCTCTTGTAGCTTCTTTGTCAAATTAATCTCATATGTCATTAATGACCCTATGAGCTCTTCTATAGGTAGTTTAGTCAAGTCTTTTGCTTCTTGAATTGCGGTGACCTTGGTGTGCCACTTTGATGGGAGAGACCTCAATATCTTCATCACTTTCTTGGATTCCTTGTAGGTTTTTCCCAAAGCTTCAAGACCATTGACAATGTCGGTGAACCTAGTAATCATCTCAACAATAGTCTCAGTTTCTTTCATTGAAAACAATTCATAATTATGAACAAGTAAATTGATTTTTGACTCTTTCACTTGATTAGTTCCTTCATGAGTTATTTCAAGCAACCTCCAAATTTCTTTAGTTGATTTGCATTGACATATTCTATTATATTCATTTCTATCCATAGCACATTGCAACGTAAAAACGACTTTAGCATTTAATTGAAAGTTTCTTCTATCAAGCTCATTCCATTCTTGCTTGGGTTTTGGAACCAAAACTCCATCCACTAGTTTAGTGGGAAAAGTTAGGCCATCTTCAATGACATCCCATACATCTAAATCAGTAGATTGCAAATACCAAGTCATTCTAGTTTTCCAATAAGGATAATCGGTTCCTGTAAAGAATGGAGCTCTATGTTTTGAAAAATTTTTAGCTTGGGATTAGCTTGATGGAATAGCCATTTCCTCTTAGATGATTAAGTCTTAAAAGAAGAGGTCTAGCTCTGATACCAATTGAGAAAACAAATGCTATGTTTAGTTAAGAAAAACACCCAAAAATGGGGGAGAGGGGGGGAGTGAATTGGGTTTTTAAAATCTTTTCAATCACAACAAAATTTAAAAAAAAAAAATATAAGCAAAGTAAAGAGATAGAGTTTAGTGAATTCAAACTCGGGTTTATAGTGGTTCGACACTTCCTTGCCTACGTCCACTCTCCTTAACCTCCTAACCGAGTGAGGGTTCCACTAACTTGAAGCTTCAACCAAGCTTCCAATCTTCTTACACTTGGATTCCGGCTCCAATGGGCTCTTACACGACCTCTTCAAGATTTAACCCTCTTGAAGGCTTTAACACTCAGATTGTTACAAAATATAATCACTCAACCTAGCTTAAAGATGGCTCAAATACAAGACAAAGTTAGGATGACAACAAGAGTGCACTAAAGGATTTGCAAGTGGTGATTTAATGCACTATGAAAAAAATGAGAGCTTTTTTATCAAGAACATGTAGGTGGGCTTTGAATGCAAGTGTTCTCTTGTCAACAAATGAAGTGGAGCTCTCAATTTATATGTTTCTAAGCTCGGGAGTCAAAAACAGCAAAAGGCAACCTCGTCCGGTCGAGCTGGGGGTCAACCGGTTCACTAGCCGTTGGAGCATTTAATGCATGACAGGTTACCGTTGCTTCAACCGGACCTCGACCGATCCTCGACCGGTAAAGGAATCACCTCGACCAAGAAGAGAAGGCTACTAGGAGAGAGATAAGGTTTTTGACCTTCCTCGACCGGTCCTCAATCGGACGACCTCAACCGATCGACCGATTCCTCAACCGGTCAAGAACCGGTTGACCGGTTGGCCATAGCCTCGACCGGTTGAGTCTTTTTGGCCCCGAAAAACCTATTTTTCTATTCCTTTCTTTTCTAACACTTAGGCAGGGTCTTTAAGTAAATTATTAAGCCAATTTTGAAACATTTTGCCTAAGGTAAATTAGTTAAAAACTCGGGTTTTAATGAAATCAACATTTTAAAGAATAAACTGAGTTTTCTAAGATGCATGAATCATATGAAAATCCTAAGTGCACTCATGCATTCATCTTACATTAGTTTCCTATGATCACAAGTCTTCCAAGCATCTCGATCTTGTATCATTTGCTCCTTTGATGAATTTTCGAGTTTATACCTGAGATTCTTAAACATTAAACCAATTAGTTACTTAACCATGGTTTGTTATCATCAAAACCCGATTAGAAGAACCCTTGGGCTAACACTATTTTATGTCAAATAAAAAGCAATAATTTTTTTTTTGTTTTTCATATTTAAGGATATTGAATCTTTTTGCTCTTATTATATGCAATGATAAAAATTTTAGGATTTTTCATCCAAATATTTTTTATCTTTTTGTATTTATCTTTTAGTTTAATTTTCATTTTTTATTTAAATTTATATTATCCTTTCATTTATATTTTTCTCTTATTTTTTATATTTTCTACATTAACCATATTTTAAAAATTGACTATCACTTCACTTTATTATATATATATATATATATATATATATATATCTCCTTTTAGCTTTTAAATTTTTAATTTTTTTATTTTAAAATTTTTAAAAAGATAAATTTATTGAAAAAAATAACTAAGATATGAAGTTCTAATATTATATTAATAATTTTTCTTATCTAGATAGACTAATGCAAGGTATTTTGATTCACAACAAGAAAATTGTCAACACAATTTTTTAGTGAAACTTTAGAAATTAAATTTCAAATAAAATATGTTATATAAAATTTTATCTAAAAATTATTGAAAGTGGTATTTAATTTTTTTTATTGACTTTCAAACTTATCTAATTTTTTACTTGAAAGGTAATAGAATATGTTTACAAAAAAAAAAAAAAAATTAGTTTATCATTTTTTAAATAAATGAGTATAAATATATTAAAAGAATTAAAGATAATCCTTGTAAATTTTTTGATAAATATGATTATAATTTTAAATATAGATTCATTTGGATAAAATTTCACAAAAAAAAAAAAAAAGTGGAAAGAAAGAGCATTGCTAAACTAAAAAACAAAATATGTAATTAAAAATTTTGATGATGAAATTTAAAATAAAATTTGAACAATTCTTGAGTGAGAGAATTAAGTGGGAAAAAAATCTTTGAGTGGAAAAAAAATGGGAAAGTTTTTCAAAATCACTTAAATCCTTAACAAAAGTAGTCTTGTACACCTTGTACAATTAATAAATTTGTCTTGTACAGTTAGTGTAATACCCTTGTACAATAACTCAAATTTCATACTTCATCTCATGAATATCTGATAATAGATCGATTAACCATATTTGCATTGGTTTCGTTTTAAAAAAGAAAAAAAAAATTTGTATAATTTTGTTTTACAATCATCATAAGTAAGGTACCTATTCAAATGACCATATACAAGTCAAATAAAGTGCATAAGATGAATATATGTTTAACTAATGTGTGTAAGGAATGTCATTTATCATCGATTAGGGAAAATAAACAAACAAGTTTTTCATAATCACTTAAAATCCTTCTAAAATAATAGTCTTGTACACCCTTATACAGTTAGTATATTTGTCACACTTAGTGTAAATACCTTGTACCGTGACTCAAATAAAACGTTATTTTATTTTATTTTTAATGCAAAATATAATTAAAAATAAGACAAAGAAATTACTTAAAAGCTATTATTTAAGCCAAGTTTATTTATTTATTTCCTTTTATTTTTGGAAATAAAGAAAAAAGAATAAAAAATTTATTTAACCATAAGAAATATGAATATAAGATCAGTTATAAAATACCAAATTTATTTATTTATTTCATTTTATTTTTGGAATTAGAGAAATAAAAAATAAAAAATTTATTTAACCATAAAAAATATTGATATAAGATATGTTAAAAAATAAAAATAACCCCAAATTTATTTACTTATTTCATTTTATTTATTTAAATTAGAAAGTAATTTTTTTTAATAGATTAAAATGTGCACAATTGATTTATTACTTTGTTAATTATGGATATATTAAAATTTTCTATTAGACAAAAAATAAATAAAGAAAATAAATTAAAAAGAGTAATAAATATATATAATTTAGTTATTTAATATAAACATACTATATTTTTATTTTATTTTATTATTAAAATAACTAATGGAAAAAAATAAAAATGGATAATCAATGAATTTAATTCTTTTTATTATTTTCATATAAAAAATAGTACTAAACAAGGTTTTCAATTTTTATTTTTAAAAATATTTTTTATTTCTTTAATTAAATGATTTTTCAAAAATAAAACATAAAAAATATAAATCATATTACCATTTTTTTAGAAAGTATTTTTTAAAATAGTTTTTGAACATAATTTTTCTTTATTTATAATTTAAAATAGAAAATAATGTTGATTTTCAATTATTTAGAAATAAAAAATAAAAACAATGAAAAATCCAAATTGTTAAAATAGAATTATTATGGTTGCATGAATAATGGTGCAATAAAGACAAAAAAAAAAAAAAAAGCTTATGTGAAAGGTCATTGGGTATTTTAGTCCATCACTATTTTATATCCTTAAAAGATAATATATATAGAAATTTGAAGGATATATTAGTTTTTTTAACATCTTATATCATTTCCATCAATTATGAAAGTTATATGAACCAAGTGTTAATTTTTGGCCCGCCCAAAATATAATTCTCCCTTCTTCAATCACGTGTCAATTTGCCTTCCTTACCAACTACCAACCCTCCACATTTAATGTTTTGTGAAATTACCCTGTAGACTAAAATTTGTTTTTTTTTTTTTTTTTTTTGAAAATGGGCATAAAAACAGGCACGAAATGCAGTTTGGGGGATTCTTTTGAACTCACTATTGCACAAACTGTCACAATTGATCTTCCATTCTTGCTGACTCTGCACATGGACTTGTGAAAAGTATAATTAAATAATTATATTAAAATTATACATAAATAATTAATCAAATTTTAATGAATTTAGTATAGGTTAAAAAAAAATAATTGAGATATCATTTGGATACAAATTTTATTTTAGTATTTATAAAAATAGAAAACAGAAATAATTTTTTACATAATATTTTATTTTTTTTATAAATATCAAACATATAAATATTAATTTTTTTCTCTTGTAAATAAAAAAACAAAGATATTGCATAATTATGTAATATAAAGAATGAAGATTTTTTTTTTATTTTAACTTTGATGATTTTTATTTTTTATTTTTCACTTTTGATTTTTAAAAGTACTAAATGAGATGCATAATAGGAGAAACGTATGCATCTGATAAGTCAGGGGTTGCAAGTCATGACCCAAAAACTAATAAATAATAAAAATAATGAAGTAGTCAGAGGGGTTGGTGAGAAATAACTGATTGCTCAAGGAAAATGAAAGCATGCGTGTAACAATTTCCAAACTCAAAGGCTTTAAATTTACTCAGTTTTTTTTTTTTATAATTATCGAAATTAGACACAAAGCTTTTATTTATGCCTTTTGAGGTTATGATTGTGGAACAATGAAGCCAAGTCTTGGGCTTTCAAAACCAACTTAAGTAAAAAAGAAAATAAAAAATCAATCACCTCATTTCTTTGGGCTGAACAAGTCCACTTCCATCAATTCAAAACAAATTGATACCAAGTAAAATATTGAAGAGAAGTGGCTTAACCTTTATATTTACGGAAAATAAATAGATTCCAGACTTCTGTTCAATAACACTCCCCCAATTGATGAAATTACATAAATGAATAAACTGCTTTTACTTGAAAGGCAAAAAGAAAAAAGGGAAAAAAGAATGTGCCTTGCTCAAATCCATGTTAGGCTTCATCATCACTCTGAGTGGATCTCCTGAAACAGGAATTAGGGTTGTCAGGACACTATAAAGAATTAAGATATATTAATTAGTTAAAGGTTGTGCATGAGAGATTTTTATACCTTGCTTAATTTTTTGGACGCCATCAATATATATCTCTGAGACATGAGAGATTTTATGCCAATCCTCCCCTGTTGTTTTCTTGCATCTTTCAGTCAATTGAGGGCATTCTTCAATCACAAGTCTGTCAAGGGATATGAGGTTGCACACTGGCAATGCCTCCAACTTTGGTAATTTTCCAAGTATCAAAACTTGTAGATTCTTGAGCCCTGGAACGTGGTCTTCCCCATTTCCATCCAGTGAATTGAGCCTTTCGCAATCGATAATCATGAGTTGCTCTAACAAGGGCAGTTGTTTCATGCTATGTTCCAAACTCTCCAAACTCCTACAATCGCAAATAAGCAATGATCGAAGGGCAGTGAGGCTTTGCGTCCCTTGAAGCATAAATTCTAGATTTTGACATTTGAAAATCCTTAAAAGACGAAGAGATTCCAAGCGTCCTATCCCTGTCAAAGCCCTCTGTTTCGTGGTGATCCATAAATGCCTCAAATTGATGAGGTTCCCAAACTCCTTGGGCAGATTCTCGAATCCCACACATCCTTGAAGCCACAATGTTTGCAGATGAAACAACTTGCATACTGAATTTGGAAGTTTCTTTATCCTCTTATTCAGACCGAGGTCGAGAAGTCTGAGATGCTTTAGATTACTGATAGAATTTGGCAATGTGTCAAAGTTCGAACCCGATAAATCTAGCATCTTAATGCATTTGAACTTTGAGATGCAAGCTTTAAGAAATGGTTCACCACGTGATGCCTTTAATTTAAATGGGAAATAAATTGTACGAATGTCGTTAAGCTCACCAACAACTCTTAAGATTTCTTTCTCATCCAAATCATAACTAAATGACACATGGCGAACCATTCTAAAGACAGTTGGGCTTACACAATCTATGACAGTGCACTCAGTTTGTGATATGGATGATGCAAGATCATGCATCAGATCATGCATTTTAAATGTAAAATAAAAAATACAATCTTCAAACTCTTGAAAGAAGGATCTCGATAACAATTCTTTAATATATCTGTTTCCAATGTCGTCCAACTCTTGCTTCTTTTTGGATGGTTCAATGAGCCCTTGTGCGCTCCACATGTGAACTAATTCTTCATTATAAACCACACGACCCTTGGGAAAAATTGAGCAGTATGCAAAGCAACATTTTAAGTAAGAGGGCAATTGTTCATAACTCAACCTTAAAGCAGGTAAAATATCACCTTCCTTTTGTTCTAATTTCCATATGTCATTATCTCTCACATATAACCAATCCCTTGGCTCAAATTTTGAGAAAAGTAGGCTCCCCAAAGTTCTTGCCGCCAAAGGAACTCCATTGCACTTCTTTACAATGTCGTCCCCAATTTTTACAAGGTTTGGATGTTGTTTCTCTTGCCCTTCATTAAATGCCCATTTTAGAAACACAGACAGACAATCGACATGGGGAAGACCCTCTAAAATATATGCTGGAACAGTGCCCATGATCGAAGCCACCAGATGACTCCGCGTTGTTACAACAATTTTATTGCCCGTTGCACCATTCATTAACAAAGTTTTGAGTTCAATCCATTTTTGGCGGTCCTCATTCCACATATCATCCAAGACAAAAAAAAAATTTTCATTTCCTGAAGTCCTACGAAGAAGAGTCTGTGCTTGCTCCATATTCAAATCATTGTGGTTTGGCAAACCAAGACCACTCCCCCCTTCCACAGTAGTTTTGATTGAATTAATAATATCTATAATCACCTTTTTCATATCAAAGTCATTGGAGACACAAACCCATATTCTTTTCTTAAAATGCCCAACTACCCATGGATCATTATACACTAGTTTAGCAAGAGTAGTCTTTCCAAGACCTCCAAGACCAACAATGGGAATGACTGAAATACTCTCATCATCATCGCTTGAATTCATCAAAAGCTCTAAAACTTTTTCTTTATCCTTATCTCTTCCGATAACATTGGAAGCAAGCACAAATGAGTGGGTGGTCTCCCTATACACCATAGGAGCCCTCTCCATACAAGTCTGTAGATTGAATTGAGCCCTATCTGCTGCAATGCCATCCAACCTCTCCCTCACCTCCTTGATTCTATGGCCCATTTTAAAGCTAAATGGAAGCGGATTTGAAGATGAAAAGAAGCCAAGTACCTTTGTTTTAAGGCTGCCATGACTCACCACTTGGCGCTGCAAAGCTTGGTACCGAAATTCATCGAGCACATCTTCCACATCATAGCACACATGTTTGAGCTTTCCCAACCAATCACGTAGCTGTCGATCCTTCCACTGCTTCTCCTCAGCATCCAGGAGGACGGATTTGATAGTGGTTAAGGTGGCTTCCAGCTTTTGCAGTTCAGTCTTGACGCCCCATGCTAAGCCAATTTCTTGGAGAGTGACAGAGCCGATCTTCCCCACAACGTTGTCTGCAATGCTAAACAAAAACGATTCAGCCATGGTGTTGAAGTTGTTGATGACTGCTCACTGCAATGCTAAACAAGATAAATGAGATGATCAGAAATCATCTTTGCAAATTTAGAAAATGGTATGGGTTCAATAATTCAAACTGGGCCCTACCACCACCACCCTCTCTTTGATTAGGACTGAGGGGTATCATGCCAAGTTGTTTAAAAGTTAAAACATGCCATGTGCTCCCGATGATTCCTTCAAAGTCTTCCTCGAATGCCCTGCACCTTTATAAATGATTCCTTCAAAGCTTTACTTTATGTTTTTAAAAATACTTTCAAAATTATAATTTTCAAAGTTAAAACATCACATGGGAAGGTTTTATCAATTAAACCGCAAGAATTTTTATATAGTTGGACCAATTCAAACACATGGTGTTGAGATATTATGATATATTCTAGGGATATATTTTAGGAAAGTAGGATCTATTGTTTAGGATTGTTTCCTATGTTGAGATATTATGATATATTCTAGGGATATATTCTAGGAAAGTAGTTGCCATGGTTTAGGATTGTTTCCTAAACTCACGGTTTTCCCTTAATTAGGTTTGCTCGATGTACTATATATTTACGCGGATGAATATCAATTAGGGTCAAGCTTTGACCCTTTAATCACACTTTACATGGTATCAGAGCGCTGACATGCACACACAATAAAACAATGGCCGGCGACGATGAACAACCACCATTGCCGCCACCTAAAAGGGAGATGAATTCACCTTTTTTGCCCGAACAATGGAAAGCTCTTGCGGGCTTAATTGGTAATGCTCAAGTTTCGGATGACAGGTTGAATAGCAAGTTTGACACGAAGTCATGGATCATTGACACCGGGGCAACTCATCACGTAACCGGTGATTTATCTTGGTTATTTGATACTATAGCGTTGTTTGAGTGTCCGGTTTGGCCTTCCTAATGGTGAATCTGTTGTTGCGACCAATCCGGTTCCGTTCGTTTGTCGAATAACATCACTCTTCAAAACGTTCTTTATGTGCCGAAACTCAATTGCAATTTACTTTCGGTTTCACAATTGACTGATGACTTACATTGTATTGTCCAATTTAACTCTTATATGTGTGCTATACAGGACCACACCAGGGAGCTGATTGGAACGGGAGTTAGGCGAGATGGACTTTACTATTTCGGTGGAGCTGAAGGTGATTCGGTACAACATGTTTCTGTCCACAACGCAGCATCCACTTTGGAGTTGTGGCACAAAAGGATGGGACATCCTTCAGAGAAAAGTAGTGAAGTTACTTCCTCCAGTTAGCAATCTTAAGGGTAGTTTAAACAAAGCTTGTGAAATATGTTTTCGTGCTAAGCATCCTAGAGACAAATTTCCTTTAAGTGACAATAAGGCAACTAGAATTTTTGAGAAAATATATTGTGATTTGTGGGGCCCTTATAAACATGTCTCTTCTTGTGGAGCTCGTTATTTTTTAACTATTGTTGATGATTTCTCAAGAGCTGTGTGGATTTATTTGTTGGCCGATAAAACAGAAGTTTTTCGGATGTTTATGTCTTTTATTGCAATGGTAGATCGACAATTTTCTCAAACAGTGAAAGTTGTTCAAAAGTGATAATGGTACGGAATTTAAATACCTACTTGACTATTTTTTCTGCAACTGGTATTTTATTCCAAACTTCTTGTGTGGGGAACTCCGCAACAAAATGGGAGGGTTGAGAGAAAACACAAGCATATTTTAAATGTGGGGAGGGCATTACGCTTTCAAGCAAATTTGCCTATTTATTTTTTGGGCGAAAGTGTTCTTGCCGCTGTTCACTTAATAAACCGCACTCCCTCTCCTTTGTTACAACAATAAAACACCATTTGAAATCCTATTTGGCACCCCTCCTTCATATGCGGCAATTCACACCTTTGGTTGTCTTAGTTTTGCTCATGATCAAAAATCCAAAGGTGACAAATTTGCAAGTAGAAGTAGAAAATGTGTGTTTTTGGGTTACCCGTTTGGAAAGAAGGGGTGGAAGTTGTTTGATTTGGACACCAAGGAATTATTTGTTTCTCGTGATGTCAAGTTTTTTGAGGATGTTTTTTCCGTTTGGTAACCCGGGTGCTGTGAATATTATTCCGGAAAACATTGTGCCTATGGTAAATGTTGAAATTCATAGTGATTTTGCTGATTTTGTCGATGATGATGCTAATTTGCCTAACCCACAAGCCCAAACACAAAATCCCAACCTCATCCAACCTGAACCCCAAGCCCACCAAGATCAGGTGCCCCATTTTGATGCCGATCTAGATCTAGGCTTGAGGGAGGGTGGGTCGGCCCACACCGAGGCTTCTTCAGCGCCTCTTTCACCTGGGCCGGAAGTTGTTCCCACTGTTGGGCTTGATTCACTTGGGCTTGACAATACAAGCAATGGGCAGTCTGCTCCTATGGGAAAGGGAATGAGGGATAAATTTCCTTCGGTTCTATTACGAGATTTTTGTTACTCATACGGTGGTTGCTGAAAGTCCATCTCCCGCCACTTCCGTCTCCACAGCATCCTCAGGTACTCCTTATCCCATAGCACATTATATAAATTGTGACAATTTTTTCTGTACATTATCGAAAGTTTGTTGCAGCTATTATTTCGAGCAATGATCCTAAGTCATTTAAAGAGGCTATGAAAGATGTCGGTTGGCAAAAGTCAATGCATGAGGAGATTCGGGCTTTGGAGGAAAATGGTACGTGGACTCTTGAACCTCTTCCAAAGGGTAAGCGTGCTTTGGGAAGTCAGTGGGTTTACAGAACCAAGTACTTCTCAAACGGTGATATTGAAAGGCTCAAATCCAGATTAGTAGTTTTGGGGAATCATCAAGAAGCTGGTATTGATTATCATGAGACATTTTCTCCAGTTGCCAAAAATGACTACGGTTCGTGCTTTCTTGGCTATTGCGGCTTCGAAAAATTGGGAACTTCATCAGATGGATGTTCACAATGCCTTTTTGCATGGAGATCTTGAGGAGGAAGTGTATATGAAGCTACCCCCAGGATTTGAGTGTTCCGATCCGAACTTGGTTTGCAGGTTACGAAAATCACTTTATGGGTTGAAACAGGCTCCGAGATGTTGGTTTGCCAAGTTGGTCACGGCTCTTAAAGGATATGGTTTCTTACAGTCCTACTCTGATTATTCTCTTTTTACTTACACTAAGGGCAATGTTCAAATAAATGTGCTAGTGTATGTCGACGATCTTATTATCTCTGGGAATGATTCCGCTGCACTTAAGACCTTTAAAGCCTATCTCAGTGATTGTTTTAAGATGAAAGATCTTGGTGTTTTGAAGTATTTCCTCGGAATCGAGGTGGCCAGGAGTTCGGCTGGTTTTGTTCTTGTGTCAACGCAAGTACACACTTGACATTGTATCGGAGGCCGGATTACTGGGAGCCAAGCCGTGTGGCTTCCCGATCGAGCAAAATCACAGATTAGGACTCGCAAATGGGGAGCTCTTGTCGAACCCTGAGTCCTATCGCAGATTAGTAGGTCGACTCATTTATCTGGCAGTGACCCGTCCAGATTTGGCCTACTCGGTTCATATATTAATCTCAATTTATGCAGGAGCCTAGAATTGAGCATTGGGAGGTGACTTTGAGAGTCGTTCGTTATTTGAAAGGTACTCCGGGTCAGGGTATCTTGTTACGTGCAGATAGTGATCTGTCCCTGCAGGGTTGGTGTGATTCTGATTGGGCAGCATGTCCAGTCACTAGACGCTCTTTGTCCGGATGGCTTGTGTTTCTTGGGCGATCTCCTATTTCTTGGAAGACAAAGAAGCAACACACAGTTTCCCGCTCGTCTGCAGAAGCGGAATACCGAGCTTATGGCAGCAGTTACTTGTGAGCTCAAATGGTTGAAGGGGTTGCTTCTGAGCTTGGGTGTGCACCACCCAAAGGCAATCAAGCTCTTTTGTGATAGTCAGTCAGCCCTTCATATGGCCAAAAATCCAGTATTTCATGAATGCACCAAACACATTGAGGTTGATTGTCACTTTGTTCGGGATGCGATAACAGATGGTTTTGATTGCTCCGTCATACTGTTCCTACTGTTACACAATTGGCGGATATTTTTACAAAGGCTCTTGGAAAGAAACAATTTGATTATCTTCTTGCCAAGTTGGGCATTTTTGAACCTCATGCTCCAACTTGAGGGAGGGTGTTGAGATATTATGATATATTCTAGGGATATATTTTAGGAAAGTAGGATCTATTGTTTAGGATTGTTTCCTATGTTGAGATATTATGATATATTCTAGGGATATATTCTAGGGATATATTCTAGGAAAGTAGTTGCCATGGTTTAGGATTGTTTCCTAAACTCACGGTTTTCCCTTAATTAGGTTTGCTCGATATACTATATATTTACGCGGATGAATATCAATTAGGGTCAAGCTTTGACCCTTTAATCACACTTTACACATGGTAAACAAACTCTATGTAAATAACCCATTTGGTCCATCTGTTTTCATAAAGAAGTCAAAAATTGAATTCACAGTTATTATAGTGTATGCTGATGACTTGAATATTGTTCATTAAGCCATATTTGAAAAAGGAATTTGGAGTTTTTATTTATTTTTTTTTTTATATTTTCTTTCCCTCAATTTTTTGAAAAATTATGTCATTCCATTGCGCCTAGCATCTAGGGCTTTGCAATTGTAAGCTTATACCAAGATACTACAAAAAAAAAAAAAAAAAAAAAACCTTAAAGGGAGATTTTATATTTTAGTGAAATTTAGAGAGTTAAATTATCTTTTATTTTTTTACAAAATGTATTATGTTCCAAAGAATAATTATTCTTAAATAAATACTTAGTACCGTAAAAATGGTATTTGAATTATTTAACAAGTTTCAAATATTCGGATAATTTTTTTAGATATATTGAATAAAATTTTAAAGATAATTAAAAATTTTCGAGTGATTTTTTGGAAGTGTTTTTACAAGAATCACCTATCAAGTTTTCTATATAAAAACACTATAAATGATTTTTAAGAATGCAAATGATTTTTTAAATTTTTAAAAGTATTTCCTAAATTTGGCCAAACATTTTATTTTTCTTAAAGAAAAAAAATACAGTTTTTAGGCTAATTTTTTTTTTTTTTTTTTAAAAACACTGTTAAACAAACTCAAAGTATTTCTCTTTGATGTGCTTTTAGTGGAAGGCTTCTCTCCAAAAATATGTTTAGGAAATTCATATATTAAAAGTAATTAATTATTTCTTATCTGACAAGTCTTTTTCCAAAAATTTTAAGAAATAAAAAAAAAACTATTAATTCTATTTAAATAGAATTTTTTAAACATAATTGTAGACCCCCCGGGAAGCAGAGACCTTTTTTTTTTAATTTTAATTTTTATTTCCCGGGGCTCGACATGATGGGAGAGCTGTGTTTGGGGGCTCTGAAGCTGCAGGGGAGGCAGAGCTTTTGGGCGGCAGATGGGATGTGTAGCAGGAGCCGAGGATGGCTTGCTGAGGAAGACAAGGTGAGGAGGTTTAAAAAGCAAGAAAAGAGGTTGAAAAAGGGTTCGATTTTTTTTTTTTTCTTTCTGGAGAGCTGTCGAGAGGGGCTCTTGGAGAGACAGAGGAGAAGAAGGCAAGTTGAAAGATCTTCGCTTGGAGACTTAGGTATGGCCATTATGAGTACTCTTCACTCTGTATTTTTTTTTCGACTTTTTCCTCGCTTGGCATTGTCGACCTTAGGCATGGTTTGATGGGTGTTGTTAATATATTTGCTTTGCTTTGTATTTTCTCTGCTTTCTCTGTATTCTCTCTCAAATGACTGAGATATGGTTCGCTTCCTTTAAATCTGATGTTTGATCAAATATCTAAGAGCTTGCTGCTGGTTCCACCAACTGACATTTCATTCATCACTCATAAAAACAGAATAGTGCCTGATGGTTTCTTAAGTTTCTCATCCTCACTCTGTTTTAGCTTCTTCATCCCCTTATACTTTTATGCTCGCATGTGTTAGCTGTGATACTGCCCTGGACTGTGCATCATCCTTTAAGAAAACCTTGGCTGCTCCCAATCTGAAAGATGAGGGTCATTCGAATTTATTTGGTCCGAAAATAAGGTTTTTGGTTGGCATGGTTATTGGTTTTTCAATGTGAGCCCGTGTCCAGGAATGTGAGAGCTTTGGGCAACTGGGTGGATTCATAACAGAATAAAAATGATCATAACTTTCCACCTTCAACCCCATCACCATGCTCGGCCCATCACCGATGTCCCCATCTACCATATCCATCACTTCCAACTTCATCCCATCATCTCCATTCACGTATCCATGTTGATACCCATTTTTCCATTACACCACATGTCAACAACATCTCACATACCTATCATCTTGAATCCCTTCAACCGGTCCACCTCTCTCCGCATCCTGTTAGTGGCGCGCCTCATCAGTCATCTCTTACTCCACTCCGCCCATCATTCATCTCTCCAAATTTTCCCCTCTCCGCGGTCGGCGACTTCGACTCCGCCTCCATCTCCGGCGCTCTGCCACGTCCCAACTCCGACGTCGGCAATAGTTGCAGCGGGGGCGGCTTCCTCAAGTTCCCATGCACGCGTGGCGTCGTCATCCTTCCTGCTCCTGAACTGGCAGCACCTTCTTAACGTCAACAGTGCCACCACCTGCTCCGGCTACGCGCGCGTCTACACCAGCCACCATGGCAGCAACACCTTCTGAACGTCATCGGATCGCCGCCACGGTTCCCCTCTTCCCCGCACCGCCGCTGCTCCTCTTCCCCTCGCGCTGCCATGGCTCTCCTCTATCTCGTGCCGCCGGTGGAGTCTTCGCGGGTAGAGAGGCAGATGGTAAAGAGAAGGGCTGTCTTGCCCATGATAGTTTTGGGCTGGGTTTTGAACTTGGAGCCAAGCCCAAGCCTGCGAAGAGAGGCCCAAGCCTATGAAGGCTTTAAATGCTTTGGGCCTGCCCATTGGTATCTCATGGATTGGGCTCGTTGCAGACGGGACTTGTTGGTGGATCCAAGCTTATGGGTTTTGGGCTTGATGGATGCATGTTATCATTTATTATTATTATTATTAATTATTGTTATCATTGATATTATTATTATCATGATGGTTATTATTATTGTTGTTATCAATTATTATCATTGTTATTACCATTATTATTATTATTATTATCGTTATAATTATTGTTACTGTTATTATTGTTATTATCATTATTAATTATTATTATCATGGTCACTAATTATTACTATTATTGTTAATTATTATCATAAACTCAACTTACAAAGTCTATTTATTACTATTATTATCATCATCAACTCAAACTCCCAAAAATCTGATCATTATTATTATTAACCTTAATTTCAAACTCTATTTATTATTATTATTATAATCATCATCAACCCAAACTTTTAAAAATCTCATTATTGTTATTATCATAAACTCAACTTACAAAGTCTATTTATTACTATTATTATCATCATCAACTCAAACTCCCAAAAAAAATCTGATCATTATTATTATTAACCTTAATTTCAAACTCTATTTATTATTATCATTATAATCATCATTGGTCCAAACTTCCAAGAACCTCATCATTATTATTATTACCTCAACTTTCAAAATCTATTTATTATTATCATTACTATCATTAATCTAAACTTTCAAAACCCTATTATTATTATTATTGCTAACCCAAAATTTCAAAACCTATTTATTATTATCATTATTATTATTATTAATTCGATTCTCAAAATCTCGTTTTTATTATTATTATTAATTCATACTTTCAAAATATCATTATTATTATTATTATCATTAATTCAGATTTTCGAAATCTTATTATTATTATTATTATTAAATCAAGCTCTCAAGGCCTTATTACTATTATTATTATAAATTCAACTTTCACAAAGTCTATGGTCTCGCAGTTCAATTTCCTCAATTCCGTTTCTCATTTTCTTTAACAAATTCCAATTTAATCACCGTAGTTCTAATCTTCAAAATTTAATCCCAAATACTCCAATTTTCAAATAAGCTCCAATAATCCAGTTTTCACTCGAATAGTTTTTTTTAATCGCATTTCAGTTCCTAAATAATTTTCTGACCTTCTTGACTTTACATAAACAACGGTGATTCCTTCATAATTCCAAAACACGGATTTGGTGGGATTAGCCCATGAACAATAAATCGGGCTTTGTTGGGGGCCCCATGTTTGACCCCTTTCTGACTGTCAATTATCGTGCTTATTGTATTTGGCTTGAGCTTTGCTTTGCACTCCGATAGGTATGAGCTATGTTTTGTATTCATTAATTGCGCACTAATCCCGTTTCTTGATAGCGCGTTGCTGTTTGCCGCCCAGGTACGCATCCACTCCTATTCTGGTCATTCTCTATTGCATGTTTCGATTCCCATATGCGCCTAATCGATTTGAGTATCTATTGATTTTCCTATTGATTGCCATGTTAGCTTCATTTTATTAGTAGAGACCCGACTTTAGGGACTTAGAGGGGTGCTATGGTCTTTACCGTACCTTCCCGATAAGTAACCTGACCCCCGAACCCGATCCGGTTTTTCGTAGATCACCTTTTCCAAATAAGGAGTCACACTTAGGGTTTTTCTTTCTTATTTTGTTTACCCTTTTAAAAATAAAACAAAAATAAGTGGCGACTCCAAGTCATTTTTCTTAATCAATAAAAATCAATTTTTCAAAATAAAAATTGAGCTCGCCATTCGAGTGGGAAACGCATTGAGCCAAAATGCGGGGTCCACAATAATATTTCCTAAACTTTCAAAAAACTAAAATAATAATCCTATTTAAATGATATTTTTAACTTCTATAATTAGAAATAACTGTATTAAATTTTTAAAAATCCTTTTCATATTATAAATAGGCCTTAGACCTCTAATCCGGGTAAGCAAACAACACCTTGGATCTTATTATTGAATTTCTTATATATATATATATATATATATAAAATAAAAAATTTATATCTAAATCCTATATATTTAGTAAATATTAATGCTCACATTATACAAAACAAAACCTTCTCCCAAAGATTCTTTAGTATGCAAAACACTACCATGTCAGAAACGAATATTTTTTGTTCTTTATTAAAATAAAAAAGAAAACAACTGGAATTGCACTTTACTTCATTGATTTTTTTGCAAGTAGAAAACAAACAAATTATTTTCAAAATTATTTTTCCTTTTTGAGAATATAAAACTATTTGATGGAAATCAAAATAAAAATCCAACGCTTTTTAAAAAAAATAAAAATAAAATCATACAAGGCTTTAAAAATATTTTTACCTAATTTTAATTTTGAGTATAATTATAATGTGAAAATTGTTAAATATAATTGTTATAAAATAAAATATATTCAAGTAAAAAAAAAATATTTTCTTAGAATTTTTATCGAATAATTAAAATCAACATAAACAAAAAAGAAAATCCACTATTAGCGTTCGCGGGCCTTGGAAGTGAACAAAGCCTAGTTATCTTAGAAATGGCAATTTGGATGCTACAAAATGATAGTGGAACAAAAAACAGGACATTTTTAACTTTCGTAGCAATTTTTAAAAATAATTATTAAAAAATAGTAGTTAGGAAAATATTGATAGATCTACGACAGTTTTGACCACATGAAAGGTGTCACTTCAAAAAACATCTTCCACAATTTTCAAAATCATGATACATATTTAAAAGAATTGAATTTAAGCTAAATGTGTCTCTTAAAGAGACACTTTCTACAATTTCAGAAAATTGGATTTATATTAAAGGTGTCTCTTGAAAAAACACTTTCCACGTGACAAAAAATCCAATATGCATTAAAGGTGTCTCTTGAAGAGACACCTTCCACAATTTGACAATTTGAATGTTTCATGAATTTGATTTTAAAGCTAAAGATGTCTCTTGAAGAGACATCTTTTACAATTCCTAAAAATTTTAATTTATACAAAAGGTGTCACTTAAAAAGACAATTTTCACAATTCCATAAATTCCAATATAATTTCTAAAATTCTAATTCTTAAATTTAATTTCCAAAATTTCATTCCCTAAATTTAATTTTCAAAACTCCAATTCTAAAATAATTTCCAAAATTCCAATTTCTTTCAAATTAAATTTCCAAGATTCGAATTCTTAAATTTAATTTCCAAAATTTCATTTCTTAAATTTAATTTTCAAAACTCCAATTCTTACAAAATTTGAATTTCTTTCAAATTTAATTTTAAAAATTCTAATCCTTAAATTTAATTTTCAAGACTCCAATTTTTAAATAATTTTTAAAATTCCAGTTTTCTTCAAAGAATTTTAAATCCACTCCAGTTTTCCAATAATTTTAAGTCCTCAACTTTTGTCCTTCATTAGGGTTTTAGGTCACCAAAAATCCGAATTTTGATAAAATTGCTACCTTTCCTTACGAGTAAGCAATTTCACAAATTTCCTTTGATTTTAAAATAATTTTTCTTTTTTTTCGATTTTTTAAATGAGAATGAATACGATTTTCATAACTCTAGAAACAATGAAATTTATGAGATTAATTAATACAAAATTAATCGGGTTTTGGTGTGGGCCAACATTCATAACATTTCTTAAAAAATAATTCAAGTGAATCGCATGATTGATATTGTTTGATTTTGATTGGTTTTGTGTGAGATATTTTACATTTATCATTGTACACTAACTCTGTTTCATAATAGCGCTTTATTATTTGCTGTTAAGGTACGCTCTTATTCTTACTTCATTTATTTATTCGTTTTCATGCTCGATTTGTTTTATTATTTGATCATTTCATTTGTATCAATTGATTTCCTTATTAATTGTCATATTTGTTTCACCTTATTTGGTAGAGACCTTATTATAGGGCTTAGAAGGGTGCTACGACTCACCACCGTACCTTCCCAATAGATAACTTGACCCCCGAACCCAAACTCAATTTTTCACAGACCTATTTTTTTTTTTCAGGAGTCACGCTTAGGGTTTTTCTTTTTTATTTTATTTTTCTCTTAAAAATAAAAATAAAAATAAGTGGTGACTCCAAGTCTTTTCTCAAAATCAAATTTTCAAAAAAAAAAAAAAAAACGAGTTTGTTATCGAGTGAGAACACATTAAGCAAAATATAGAATCCATAAAGTAAAATAAGTTTGAAGTAACACATAAAAAATTATTTTTTTTTTTTTTATTTTCATTCACTTTTTTCTTATCTCTCTCTACTATCACATTTTCCTTCAAACTTTTCTTGAACCAAAGATAAGCTTAATAATTTCAAAGTATTTATTCGTATGTATAATGGGACGATCAAATATTATTTCATATAAGGTAGGGAAAAGAAGATTAAGCTAGCTAGACCAGTTTAATCACTTTTAATTAACAAATAAATTTACAATAAAATCATTTCATATTTATATTCCAGAACTTCCTTGAGGTGGGAAATCATAGAACCGAATCGAAATCTTTCAACTCAGTCAAAGCTCGCTTAAACGACCCAATCAACTTGGCCAATGCAACTCGAGATGACCCGCCCTCTCCTATGGCTGCCTTGCACCATCTCTCATGGCTGTAACTCGGTCTCTCAGTGGTTTTTCCTTTCTCGGGATCCATTAACGTCGTCACTCGGTTCTCCAACTCAGTGGCACTCACAAAGCCGTTTTCCGACTGGTTCACCGCCAAAGCTCCCTTCAGTTCCTCCACCAAAAACACCCTAATAATCCTTTGCTCGGCTTGCAGAGGCCATGCCACCATAGGCACCCCGGCACACACTGACTCGACAACTGAGCTCCATCCGCAATGAGTCACGAAACCGCCAACCGAGCCATGATTCAGTACCGCCACCTGTGGCTACCCAGGACTTCACCACAAAACCTCTATCCTTTGTTCCTTTCAAGGAACCCTTCAGGGAAGAATGAGTCCAAGCTCGTTCTGGTGCATCGGAAATGTTCTCTTTTTCATCACTAGGTGGATTGCGCACCACCCACAAAAACCTCAGGCCACTTTTTTTCAAGCCCAGTTGCCATTTCCTTCAATTGCTTTACAGAGAACCGCCCCATGCTACCAAAACTCAGAAACACCACGCTTTGACTAGGTTGCAGGTTGAGCCAGCTCAACCACTCGTGTCACCGCTGCTGCTGCCGCACCAGCTCGATTGCTGCTCAAATTGATGGGCCAATGCAGAAAATTGGTGGGTAGGCCAATCTGGAGTGCACAAACCCTCTAATATGGCTTTTAAAGCTCTTGATTCAAGCAATTCAAAAAGTGTTTTACGATGATTCCAGATGATTTAGCCATCTGCTCTGCGCTGTCAATGAAGTATGGATAGGCTTTAGTCGTTGCGATCAAGGAACGGCAAAGCATATCAGAAGCTACAATGGATGGTTAGTCCCGGGACATGGAGATGCATGTTGAGATCATTCTTCAAGCTTTTTGTCATGTTTCATATCAATGGTGGGGAGGTAAAGGAAACACAGCAAGCGCATTTGCCCCTGAGGGACGGAAATAGTATGTTGGATGTTAAATTTACAGAAACTTCAAAGGAGGAATTGCAGAAGAAATCGATGATGAAGGCTTTAATGCTTGAGGTCTGGGACATGGATTCTAGAATTGACGGAGATTATTGTTGTTTAAGGGCCATGAATTCAAAGCACAGAGCTGGATAACTGGCGGGGTTGGGATAAGAAACAGTGGGGAGGTGGTAGAAGGTAATGAAGGGGTGACGCAGCCACGGAGGCCGATGTTGCGGTCAGTGGAGGCGGTGTCAGAAGGTAAAGTGGAAATGAGGATGGTGATGGAGAAGGAAGGGTAGTGAGTGAGCAGGTGTTGTCCAAACTCTACCATGGGAATGACATGGCTGATACCTGTAGAAGGATACAGAGCTACGGTGTCCTTCATCTTTCTAGAGAGGGATGGAGATAAGAAAGAGCAGAACAGCTGTATTGCTATATATATATATATATATATATA
>JBAPGN010002954.1:0-40380 GCA_037355405.1 Vitis amurensis
GCTTCTGCTATTGTCCATATCAGGCCAACAGGACTTGGAATCTATCTAACGTTATATTGGCAGATTGCTTCTCTTAATGGAGGAGTTATTGACTGTGATGCCTCTTACTCCTGATGTTGGGGTTCAACAAACACAGTTTGACAAGTTCTTCATGGTTCTTACTCTTATTGGCCTCCGTCCGGATCTTAAGCCTGTCCGCGATCAGATTCTTGGTAGTTCATCAGTTCCGTCCTTGGATGATGTGTTTGCTCGCCTCCTCCGTATCTCCTCCACTCAGACTTTGTCATTTGATAGCACTTCAGATTCTTCTGTATTAGTTTCTCAAACTAGCTCTCGAGGAGGCCGCAGTGGTACCCGAGGTAGAGGTTAACGTCCTCATTGCACCTATTGCAATAAACTTGGCCACACTCGCGATCGTTGCTATCAGTTACATGGACGACCTCCTTGCACTGCCCATGTGGCCCAGTCCTCTGATTCTCCGCTGCCTCAGCCTCCGAGCTCTTCCGCATCTCAGGCTTCTGTTGCCTCTGTTGCCCAGCCTGGTAATGCCTTTGTCTGCCTTACCCACACATCTTCTCTTGGACCCTGGATTCTAGATTCTGGAGCTTCTGATCACCTATCTGGTAATAAGGATCTTTTCTCCTCTATTACTACTACCTCTGCTTTACCTACTGTTACCTTAGCTAATGGTTCTCAAACTGTGGCTAAAGGTATTGGTTTGGCCCTTCCTCTGCCTTCTCTACCTCTCACTTCTGTCCTTTATACTCCTGAATGTCCCTTTAATCTTATTTCCATCAGCAAAATCACTCGTACTCTTAATTGCTCTATTACCTTTTTTGATAAATTTGTGACCTTGCAGGACCGGAGTACGGGGAAGACGATTGGCATAAGACGTGAGTCTCAAGGCCTCTATCACCTCACCTCGGATTCATCTCCTGCAGTTTGCATTTCCACTGATGCTCCTCTCCTCATTCACAATCGTCTGGGCCACCCTAGTCTCTCCAAGTTCCAGAAGATGATCCCTCGTTTTTCCACTTTGTCGTCACTTCCGTGTGAGTCATGTCAGCTTGGGAAACATACTCGTGTCTCGTTCCCAAAGCGTTTGAATAATCGGGCAAAGTCTCCTTTTGAGCTTGTCCACACTGATGTTTGGGGTCCTTGTCGGACTGCGTCTACTTTAGGATTTCAGTATTTTGTCACTTTCATTGATGACTATTCTCGATGTACTTAGTTATTTTTAATGAAAAATCGAGCTGAGTTATTCTCTATTTTCCAGAAATTTTATGCTGAAATCCAAACCCAGTTCAATATTTCTATTCGTGTGTTACGCAGTGACAATGCCAGGGAATATTTTTCAGCCCCATTTACTTCGTTTATGTCTCATCATGGGATTCTTCATCAGTCTTCTTGTGTTCATACTCCTCAACAAAATGGGGTAGCTGAACGCAAGAATCGACATCTTGTTGAGACAACTCGTACTATCCTCCTCCATAGTAATGTTCCTTTTCGTTTTTGGGGGGACGTTGTTCTTATCGCTTGTTATTTGATTAATCGTATGCCCTCCTCTGTCTTACACGATCAGATTCCTCACTCCCTTCTCTTCCCTGACCAACCACTTTATTTCCTTCCTCCTCGTGTCTTTGGTTGTACTTGCTTTATTCATATTCTCATTCCTGGACAGGACAAGCTTTCCGCCAAAGCCATGAAGTGCCTCTTCTTGGGATATTCCAGACTTCAGAAGGGTTATCGTTGTTATTTCCTTGAGACTCATCGATACTTTATCTCCGCTGATGTCACCTTCTTTGAGGACTCACCATTCTTTTCCACCACTTCTAAGTCTCTTCCTGTTTCTGAAGTCTTGCCCATTCCCATTGTCTCCCCACCTGATACTATGCCTCCTCGACCACTTCAGGTTTATCATCGTCGCCCTCGTGTCGTTGCTCCTCTCCCTTTTGCTGAGGCACTTGCTGACTCACTTCCTATCCCTTCGGCTTCACCTGCCCCGGCTCTGCCTTCTCCTAATGACTTACCCATTGCTGTTCGAAAAGGTACTCGCTCTACTCGTAATCCTCATCCTATTTACAATTTTTTCAGTTATCATCGATTATCTTCACCCTATTCTGCTTTTGTTTCTGCTATATCTTCTGTTTCTCTTCCAAAGAGCACCCATGAAGCTCTTTCCCATCCAGGCTGGCGACAGGCAATGGTGGATGAAATGGCTGCTCTGCACTCTAATGGCACTTGGGATCTTGTTGTTTTACCCTCTGGTAAATCTACAGTTGGTTGTCGTTGGGTCTATGCAGTTAAGGTTGGTCCTGATGGTCAGGTTGATCGCCTTAAGGCCCGCTTAGTTGCTAAAGGCTATACTCAGGTTTATGGTTCTGATTATGGTGACACATTCTCCCCTGTTGCCAAGATTGCTTCTGTCCGCTTGCTTCTCTCCATGGCTGCTATGTGTTCTTGGCCTCTTTATCAGTTGGATATTAAAAATGCCTTCCTTCATAGTGATCTTGCCGAGGAAGTTTATATGGAGCAACCTCTTGGTTTTGTTGCTCAGGGGGAGTCTGGTTTAGTGTGCAGGTTACGCCGTTCTCTATATGGCTTGAAACAATCTCCTCGAGCATGGTTTGGCCGTTTTAGTTCTATTGTTCAAGAGTTTGGCATGCTTCGCAGTACAGCAGACCATTCAGTTTTCTATCATCATAACTCCTTAGGGCAGTGTATTTATCTGGTTGTTTATGTGGACGACATCGTCATTACAGGTAGTGATCAGGATGGTATTCAGAAACTAAAACAACATCTTTTTACCCACTTTCAGACCAAAGACTTGGGGAAACTCAAGTATTTCTTGGGAATTGAGATAGCTCAATCCAGTTCTGGTGTGGTTCTTTCCCAAAGGAAGTATGCTTTAGACATCCTGGAAGAAACCGGTATGTTAGACTGTAAACCGGTAGACACACCTATGGATCCGAATGTCAAACTTGTACCAGGACAGGGGGAGCCTTTAGGAGACCCCGGGAGATATCGACGGCTCGTAGGTAAATTGAACTATCTCACCATTACTCGTCCAGACATTTCTTTTCCTGTGAGTGTTGTTAGTCAATTCCTACAGTCACCATGTGATAGCCATTGGGATGCCGTAATCCGCATTCTTCGATATATCAAAAGTACACCAGGCCAAGGTGTATTGTACGAGAACAGAGGTCATACTCAGGTTGTTGGTTACACAGATGCAAATTGGGCTGGCTCACCCACAGATAGACGTTCCACTTCAGGGTACTGTGTTTTTATTGAAGGTAATCTAATATCTTGGAAGAGTAAGAAACAAGATGTAGTGGCCAGATCTAGCGCTGAAGCCGAGTATCGAGCTATGGCTTTGGCAACATGTGAACTCATATGGTTGAGACATCTTCTTCGGGAGTTGAGATTTGGAAAGGATGAACAGATGAAACTCATCTGTGATAACCAGGCCGCATTACATATTGCATCCAATCCAATCTTTCATGAAAGGACCAAGCATATTGAAGTTGACTGTCATTTCATTAGAGAGAAGATCGCATCAGGATGTGTTGCTACAAGTTTTGTTAATTCAAATGATCAACTAGCAGACATCTTCACTAAATCTCTCAGAGGTCCTAGGATTAAATATATTTGTAACAAGCTTGGTGCATATGACGTATATGCTCCAGCTTGAGGGGGAGTGTTGAATATAATGTATTTATAGTATATTATCTTTCCTTGTTAATATAGGTCACATGTATGGTAGTTAGGACTCCTAGCCTTGTATATATATATATCTCTCAATTGTAAGTAGACAATATATGAATGAGAATTAAGGTTTTTCTTCTTTCTCTCTCTCTCTCAACAAAAAGGATAGAAAACTTAAAGTTTGTTGCTGTTATGAAAGACTTTTGGATGCTAATTTCTAAAGCTCCATCTCTATGGGTTAAAGGGTTAATGTTATGTTGCCTGCAACATGCAATCAGAAGTTTTAGCTTTCCATTTTTCCAGATTCTCCAGAATCCAGACAAAAATGAATCTCCAAGAACTTGTCACTCTCACATTAACAGCCAAAACATCCTCTGTCTGTCCGAGAATAAAGAATTCGTCAACCAATCAACCACAGATCGCAATTTAGATTAATCATAACTGCATTTCTAACTAAAATAAAGCATTACTTGAAAGTCTAATCCTAATAAAAAGCCACATAAAATATATAATTTTTGAAACACATTGCATACCCTAACTTCATTTAAGAGTTGTTCTGGTATTTGCAGAGCTGGTAGGTAAGGTTTTTTGCATCTTAGATCTGTATGGATCCATCTTTCCAATAAGCACCACAACCACATGGAATATTTAACATCATAAGTTGATTATAGGCAAAAAAAAATAAATTGTACAAATTCAAGCAAAGCCATCCAGTAAAAGAACTTGCCTGAATGGTATTATGTGCAACATATCGTTGCCTACTTTTGTGAAAGCTAACATCCACACGTTCCCAAGGTACTTGGGTAAGGCCTTGAATCATTTCCTCTGCATATAAGAAAGAAGACTACTCAGAAGAATAAAAAAACAGGAAAGGAAAAAAACTTTGTAACTCGTGGCATATGCATAAAACAATGTTGGCAGAGCATGTGTGAAGATGAAATACATTGTTAAGCACTCAAGCACAAACAAAGTATGACATGAACAGAAAAAGGTTGCATGCAATTTGTACTATATGGCATCAAACAATGTTGACAAACTGCATATATGAAGATGAATGAAACTCATGGCTAATCATTCAAAGTAAACACACCCACACACACAAAAGAGTGGAAAATACGAGAGATTTAAAAATATATATTTGCAAAATATTTTAATGATCAATTTGCTTTGGATGCCAGCACATGAGATCCACCCCTGCAGATTACCACACATAAGCTGAACAGACAAAACTTCCTTTGATGATCACAGTCCGTGAAGTTGTTTATTTGTCAAAAGGGTAAGATTGGTTGATTGGTTCAACCAAAGCAGCCAAGGAGGACAACCCAGCATTTCAAAGAATTCAATGAACATGGTATAGTTGATCAATTTGATGGAGCCTGAAATTGGTCAAACCTATTTGTTTCTCCCTATGGCTAAGGAGCTTTGGGATGCTGTCATGGACACTTACTCTAACCTGGGCAATTCAGAACAGATATATAAGATTTGGGCAAAGATTAAAAAGCTAAAGCAAGGTAATCAAGGTGTTAACAAATATTACTACACTCTAAAAGGTCTGTGGCAAGAGCTAGACCTGTTCTATGATTTTGAATAGGGCTGTGCAGCAAATAGAGCCGATACAAAAAGATTCTGGAAAGATACAAAGTATTTGAGTTCCTAGCTGGTCTGAATAAGGATCTTGATGAAGTACAGGGACATATTCCTGGTAAGGAGCCACTGTCATCTACCAGAGAAGTATTTGCAAAGGTTCATAGAGAAGAAAGGCGCCAAATTGTGATAATAGGAAATCCAAACCCCTTAGTTGCTGAGAATTCTGCATTGGTTTCAAAAGGACCTCACACAAAACAGACTGGAGATTAGAGAAATTCAAAGAAAGAAGATAGGGTTTGGTCTGATTACTGTCACAGACCTCAGCACACTCGTGAGACTTTTAGTTGGAAGTTGCATGGAAAACTAGAAAATTGGAAGAACTATAAGTCTACCAACAAGGACAACCAAGGCTTATAAAGTCAAAGCGGATGGACAACAAGTTAAGGAGAATTTTGGGGGAAACACCGAGACAAATCTCTTCAGTAAGGAACGGTTGGAGTAGCTGTATAAATTTCTAAATCATTCTCAACCCACTAATTCCTTATCTTCTTGCCCTCTAGACCAAAAAGGTAATTTCTCATCAATCTTAAGTGTTCTTTCCAATAAGAAAAGACCATGGATCATTGATTCAGGTGCTACTAATCACTTGACAAGTCTTTGTAATTTAGTTTCTTCATATAATCCATGCCCTGGTAATCTGAAATAAAAATCGCCGATGGTTCTCTTTCAACAATTGTAAGGAAAGGTTCAACTCCTATCTCCAAAAATCCAGTTCTAAATTCCACACTTCAGGTTGCTAATCTTTCCTGCAATTTATTATCAATCAGCAAATTAACAAAAGACTTGAATTTTGTTGTTAGATTCTTTCCTTCTTATTATGAATTTTGTTTTTTTTTTTTTTATCAGACCTTATTATGAATTTCAAGAGCTACATTCATGGAAGATAATTAGCAATGCTAGAGAACGTGAGGGACTCTACTACTTTTAAGATGAACTTGACTTGCATGGACCAGCTCAAACGACAAGTTGTAATTTTTGTCTTTCTGTTGAGAATGACAATATGTTATGGCATCCTAGGTTAAGCCATCCTAGTTTTTCATATTTGAAGAACTTGTTTCTTTTGTTATTCAATAATAAAGGTCCATCTTTGTTTCAATGTGAAATTTGTTAATTGACTAAACATCATTGTTCTTTTTTTCCTTCGCAACCACACAAAGCATCCAAACCATTCAAGCACAAAATGGTTCATAACCTTTGTTGATGATTATTTTTATATGTTTGGGTTTACTTATTGAAAGAAAAATCCAAGACCAAGAAAACCTTCAAAAACTTCCATTCCATGATTAAAACTTGTGGGAAAATGCATGTTTTCTTGTAAAACAGAAATTATAGATTTAGAATATTTTTTGTATTACTTAAATCTCCTCATTTATAGGGATGCAGTCAGGATAATTTGAATCCCTGATTATAAGGATGCAGTTAGACCTAAGAAATGATTTTTTGTTTCACAAAGGAAATACACACTTGACCTTCTCAAGGAAATCGGTATGCTCGGATGTAAACTAGCTGAAACTCCTATTGAACCTAACCATAGGTTAGGATTTGCAACTAAATGTGTTCCAGGAAATAAGGGAGGATATCAAAGGTTAGTTGGAAAACCAATCCATCATTCTCATTATAAACTAAACATTGCTTTTGTGATTAGTGTGATTTGTCAATTAATAAATTCTCCATGTGAAAAACACTTTGAGGCAAAATACCGAGCACCTAGATTCTCTAAGAAAAGGTTTATGATACGTTGATATTATTTTGACAGGTGACAACGCGACATAAATGGAAAGACTTAAATGGATTCTAGCTAGGGAATTTGATATTAAAGATCTTGGACTGTTGAGATATTTCTCAGGTATGGAGATTGTTAGATGTAAGAAGTGAATTTTGGTTTCACAAAGAAAATACTCACTTGACCTTCTCAAGGAAATCGGTATGATAGGATGTAAGCTAGCTGAAACTCCTATTGAACCTAACCATAGGTTAGGATTTGCACCTAAATGTGTTTTGGGAGGTAAGGGAGGATATCAAAGGTTAGTTGGAAAACTAATCCATCATTCTCATTCTCAACTAAACATTGCTTTTGTGATTAGTGGGATTAGTCAATTTATTCTCCATGTGAAAAACACTTTCGAGGCAAAATATTGAGCACTTAGATATCTAAAGGAAGCTCTAAGAAAAGGTTTCTTTTTTCTGGTAAAGAAGAACAAATGCATGTTGAGGCCTTTACAAATGCAAACTCAAATTAAGAAACAATCAGCCCAACCAGACATCTAACCCAAGGTACTCAATCCAAGCCAAACCCAACCTCATTTTTCTAAACTCGGGTTAAATTCAGGTCGGTTGAGCTAAACTTAGTTAGTCAAGTTAAACTCAAGTTGATCAAGTCAAAATTGGGTTGGTCTGGTTGATTGGGTTGCATGACTCAAAATCCATGCATAGTGGTTCTTAAAAAACTTTTTTTGTATATATTTATACCAAAATTTAAATAGTAAATAAGACAAAACTTCGAGATAACAATAAAACAGTAAAATAAAATTATGGATCTTTCTAAAAAAATAAAAAAGTATATGATATAATTATAATTTGATTTTTTTTCTTTAAAATCTAAAAAGAAAATGAATATTATTATATAAAATAATAAACATTATAAATATTATAAAAATATTAAATCAAATTCGGGTTAAACTAAGGTTGTCCAAACCTTAGCCCATGCCCAATCCAAATTGAGTTTAGATTGAGAAAACTTAACCTAAGTTCAACACGAATATTGAAAATGTTTGCCCAATTCCACCTAAACATCAAGTTGGGTTTGGGTTGGGTTGAACCAACCCGCCTAAGTTGGACCCCTATTTCTTATGCATAATTTTGTACTAGTCAATTCCTAATTTTAGGGGATTTGTAACTTAGTTTCCTTTTTCTTCCACAACTTTGTATGTGCATAAATAACCATCATATTATTAGTGAGAAATATACAAAATTCTTACATAATCATGCACAAAAAATGTTATACATGACAACAAAATGTTGAATGCAATTCTAATCGCATAATGAACAATCTTGTGCTATATTCTTGTAGAAATTATAAATTAAAAAAAAAATGGAATAAGACAAAACTTCATAAACAAGAATCCAAAGAAACTTCCTTTTGCACCCGATGTGGTGAATGGGATTTCTATAAATACAACTTGTTGGGGGATATGTTGTGCAGGGAAGTAGTGGTGCGTATTGGGGACAAGCACAATGCTATCATAAATGATCTACTTTGGTGAATACTTTGAGTCATGGTGACATACTGCTTACCCTTGCAGCAGTGGGTATTGGGATATGGATACCACTATTATGAGGGATCAATCACTAATTGAAAAGTTTGAAGAGAAAACACCATCAAAATGCTGACTCTCTCTCTCCCCCACCCCATGAGGGATCTATTAGTAATGAAAATTTTTGAAGAGGCATCCAACAATTCATCTCAACCAATAGTCGATCCATTTCCCTTTGATTGTCTTGGAGTGATATATAACTCTCTCTCTCTCTCTCACACACACACACACACACACAAAAGGTTGTGCTTAGATTCAATAAGTTCTTCTACAACTTTCTTTAGACTTGTACATAGCCTCAATAAAAGGGGAAAATAAACAAGAGGTGAGGTTCAAACTCACCACCTTCAATAAAACAAGGCTCTAATACTATGCTAAAGCTACAGTTCAACTAAAAGCTCAAGATTTTAGGTAGTGGTCCAGAAAAAGTATATCAAGCTTATTTGGCCTATTACCCTAATAATTTCATTACAAGAGCATTTAATGGTTGACCTTTATTATTATTAGAGACTTGCTCCTAAGCTTTTGTGCGATTGCATTATCTTCTTTATCAAGTTACCTCCCTATTGTGCTCATTTGTTTTTGTTCCTTTTTTTTTCGTTATTTCACAAGCATAGAGTCCCCCATCCCCTCTCCCCTCACCCAACCCACAAAATGATTCGTTCTTAGCATGACATTCACATCTTCTTGTGCTCTTATTCAATAAATTCCTCCTTGCTACTTTCTTCAATGTGTCGTGTCATGGCAATAATTGGTTGATTGTCAATATGATGAGAGGGAGTAGCCTTTTGGATCATATTATGTGTACTTACTTTTCTTATTTTATGGTTGTTCAGCCACTAACTTTTCTAAAAGCTTTCAAGCTAATACCCCTCCCATTGTTAAGCCACAAACTTTCCTAAAAGCTATCAAGGTAACACCGTCCTTTATTGTGGCCCCATATCCACACATGGAGATACAAATCAACAACAAATGGATTATAAACAGTAGGAGAGGCTCAAACTCAAGACTTCTAGTTAGCCATAGCTTTGATACTATTTTAAGTTACTAACTTTCCTAAAAGCTTAAATTATTAAGATAACATATCCACAATATTTATCAGGCTAGCAATGGTTTCAATGTATTTCCAATTATCACATTTTCCCCAGATTATGAGTGATGAAACTCAAATATAAAAATAATCATGAAAGTGTGGTCACACATGGGAAGGAAAGTTAAATGAAGGGTAACAGCTAATACACATTTTTTTCTAGTTGTCTCATCCCTTGGCATCTCTATTGATGTCAGCTAGGTAGATGACACAGACATATTAACATTACAAGTGAGGATAAAATTAGTGAAAACAAAGATATATGGAGAGAAACTGTGGCATTGCTTCTTTCTACAGTTTCTCTTTTTTTAACTTTTCTTTCTTGTAATTTGTTGTGCTTCCATCTTTAATAAATATATATTTTACTTCTTGATAAGAACAATATATTGCACCACATCCATTTCCAAGAGACACCAATCCTTTATTGGCCAGCTCATTCTTCAATTATGTAATAATATTTCAATCCATGCAAGGATCCAACAGTAAAGCAAATGGCCTAGCACTTTAAATTGACAGAATATACTTCCTAATTAAAGTTAGGAAGTTTGACAAACCTTCAATATCAGTTGTTTGGTCTCCAGCAATGGAAGAGGCCTTATTATGGAAGTCATCAGTAGTTTCTCTCTCGATATATACAATATGTGGGTACTTTTCATCCTTCACAAGATGATTAATCTAGAAATGATAAGGGTTAAAAAAAAAATAAAAAACATTACAGAGGGTTCAGCATGGTACAAGAAACATTCATTCAAGTGTCATGAGATGTATATAAGTCAATCTAAAGGAGGGGAAGAATTCACCTTTGGAAGTTCATCTTGGCGCCGGATCGATGATGTACTCCAACCCACAACATCTTAATATCAGTGAAGATAAACAATAAATTATATAGAAGGGTAATACAGTTCAATACTTAAGAAATTGAGAGTTTAAAACTTATTTTTAACCAGAAAAGGATACGATCATAGTTTGCATTTGCATATGCAACACGGCGCTTGAAAGAACGCAAAGCTGATCTATACAGGTCATAAATGATAACATTACAATTATGTTGTGATAAAAATTCAATCTTGGTGCTATTAATTACTTTATTGTGTATCAATCAAAACTAACATGAATTTTAGGTCATCAGAGTCATTAACCATTTGGAGGAGAAGGGGAGGTCTCCCGTCATCGCTGTCAGTGAGGAAGAGATGCTTTCCAGACCTCCCAGCTATCCAGTGTGCAGTCTGTGATGCTCTTTTCTCCAGAAAAGGAAGACCACAAAGGAATGGAAGCTGTGGGAACAGAGGCAACAGAAATTTTGTAACAAACTAATAAGCAAATAAAATACATGCAACATAACAAGAATTTCTAAGCATGCTGGAAGGATAAAATAGAAGTTTAACTTCTCAATCTTGTAGCCCATTTATTATAATCTTAATCTACTCCGGGTATCATCATTTCAATACTCATGCCAAGCATGTAGCACTTTCTTGAGTACACACATCGAAGGCTTCTAAGGCATGCAATTGGAAAAGATTAAACAAGTCAATTGTGAGGAATAGAATAGTATAAACCCATTCAAACTCTTTTTCCATAAACACTACTTATAGATCTTTTACTTCAATATTTTAAATGTTTTCTCTAGAATCCAGAAGGTGAAATTTTCATCATGATATGATCAAGCAAGCAAGACAAAACCTTATCCAAATCTGAAAAGTCTAACAGAATAAAGAAGGAAGAATGGATGCCTTAGAAATTATGAAAAACAGAAGATTGATCAAATAATCCTCAAATCAGCAAGAGCATACTTAATCTACCTGTTTGTGTCCCCTTGAACCAAGATGTGGTGTCGCAAATGTTATAAAGTTCATGGGTTCCAGTCCAGCAATTCTATCCTCATAAGGTTGCTCAAGGCTTTGAACTGAATGATTCACAGAAAGACCTGAGGATTCCATTTTTGGAAAAGGTTCATACAGCCTCGCAACAGCATACCTTGCAACAAGCCCACCCAAAGAGTGTGCCACAAAGGAGATCTTTCGCACCTCAGGCCAACGTTTGACAACAGCCAATACCTGCATCAGAATATAGCTAAGGTTCATATGAGATTTCTTATAAAAACTCTCAACTTAGTGACTTTTAAAACAGAAAGTTTCGATGTATATTCAAGGTGGTATGCTCAAAAACCAACGCATGCTAGAACCATGAGGATTAAAATAAAATTTCCAAAATACCTCATCAGCTAGCCTCTCACCCATCAAGTCAACACCATTGAAAGTCAACGTTGAATAGTTGCATTCACTTCCTGCTCATCAAATATAAATGCACATCATTTTAGTGAAATGTCTGCAGTCAAGTTAATTAAAATGCAAACCATGAAAACAAAGCAATATTGCAGCATTCACAACATTCAGTTTTGACAACTTTTTGATATATGATGGGGAAATTCTTAAAAAGTAGTTACAGACATAAATTGATGATGCAATACGTGATAATTTAGGTGAGTCTTAACAGCACCAGCATGTGAAAGAAAACATAAAAAAAAAACAAAAAAAAAAAAAAAAAGGAAAGAAAGAAAAAGACTGATATGATCCTGCAGATACAAAATCCATGAATTCTGACCATGAAGATGAAAACGTCTGTATCAAAAAAGCCAAATGGGTAGGTTATTGCTTAACTAGATGAAAATGAAAACAGAAAAAGGGGCTCATGCTCAATGAATTTCTATTAGAAGTGACCTGAATTCATATCATACCACTCAAAACTCAAAAATAATAAATAATAATGATAATAATAATTAAATAAAAATAACATATCATTTGCACTCTAGGGAACCTACTCAAGGAATTAATCTATGCTCCAAAGGCTCCCTCATTTCTTAGCATCAACCTCCAAAACAGAGTAACATGTCTTGAATATGCCGTTATACATCAAAAGTTTAAAAACAAAACTATTATTCAGTTACACCCTCTGGAATACTCCCAAAGAGCGACCTACGCTCTAATTCCATGTACACAGAATAGAAGGGGAAAATGCTTTTTGATTAATTAATTCTAAAAAATAACAGGGAAATAAACAGGCTAAGTCCGCAACCTAATCATGTAACTAACTACCAAGAATCTAGGAACTAACAAGCACAACTCTGGGACCTAACTATCAGAACACCTAGATATCTGAAACTAATTAGTAATCAGTTCAAATTCATTGGAAACAAACTACAGAAAAACACAACAACAAACTTCCAATAATTTGATAACTCCCTTGGTGAGGGTGGCAATGATCAATAAACTCCAACCAATATTGGACCTTAACTGTACCTTGGATTTGGGTTCATTCCATCCACCAGTCAAAGGACATGAGGCTAGCCACTCTTTGGTGACTCCCACTGGAATTGAGCCATATATTTATTTTCCGAGGTAATATATGATTAGATCTAGAAACAGTTTTCATGGATTAAGTTGTTTGTTGTCTGAAATGTTACTTTTCTAAATGAACTTCGGACATTAACTAATAACACATTTTATAGGTTATTTATAAATTACAAGATAGATCTCATCTAATTTTTGTGTAGATACATGGTCCAATTGTCCTACTATTTTTCTTTAGTAAGCTTTCATGCCCACCCCTTCCCTTATTCCACCTTTCACTTACAGATAATATTAGGAAAAAGTGATGGATGAGAACCGAGAATATTTGCTATAGAATTTTCTAGACATTTTAAGACTTATGGTTTACTAGCTTATTCTGAATTGTTGATTATTTCTTATGGACTTTGGTTGATCATAGTAATTGGTATTTTATTTCCTCAAGCTCAAGTTGAATATTGATCTTTGATTTCTTTACTAGCATTAACATTTATTTAATTGGAGACTTTTTATCTTTATATTTATATGGTTTCTTTTAACTGTTACTATGAACAAGTGGTTACTAATTGACTATCATGCTAGCCACATAATTTGTTTGTCATTCACATGTTGGGTACTATGGCTCAATGCACCAGATGACTAACATCATGTCCCTAGGCCTACTTGGTCCTAGGTTGCAAAGTCACATGAATAGTCACTCTTAAGGCATTCATCAAACACTTGATGAGCATCGTCTATATCTTTAATAACCTTTCTTTTTATCAGAAACCAAAGATGTATTAATTGTTAATACAAAGTATAAGAAAAGGATGAGGAATTCTCCCCACAAATACAAAACCCTTGACAAAAAGACTAAACTCTTCTACTAAACAAGGATGCCCATATGCCCATACAACATGGTTTAGTCCATATAAGAAAACCAAAATTTACATCTCCTCAAACCCGAACATAACTCAAACACAAATGCATTATCATTCCTTAGAGGTAAAGAATATAACTCAAACACATTACCATGCTCAGTGTTCATCATAGATTCATTAAGAACCTTAATCCATGGAACTATCTTCATCACTCCATATCAACAGCTAGTTCCTATCACTTAAGCATTCTCACAACCAAAGATAAATCTTCAATCATATACTTCATCTCAACCATATTTGTTCCTTGGCCTTGATGTCTTCTTCCACCATGGCCTAGATCCAAGGTCCTGCCTCTGATTTCACCTGAAACATCATGAATGTAGGAACTAGCTTAATTCAGAAGAAAAGACACCGGCTTCCTTAGAACCCCATTTTTTCTTAGAGAATATATAAAAGCCACAAGCACCTAACATCTTGTTGATTCGAAGAATTAACAACAACAAGAAGAAGATCACATTGAAATTTAACAACAATAATCTTCATCATCATGTTTCAGTTCTAATGTTTCTGTCAGTTTGTGCACCAAGTCTTTTCTCAGTTTCACATGGAGCCAACAAACTCATCCACATTCACATTTGCTTGAGCGGGATATTGGTCCAGTGCATTAAAATACTACCCCAAATGGAGAATTTCTGCCTTATCACCCTGGAATCCCAATTATTTAATTGAAATTTTTGAGAAACAAGGCAAGAAAATTTTTGCAAGGGACTACAATCAGATGTGCCAGATTTTCATGGAGATCGCCATTTCAACGCTTTTAAAGACTGGATATATGGTTTAGAGAATTGCTCTTATTGGCATGAGATGGATGAAGCTCAGAACTAGTGCTCTGTAGAGGCTAAGCTTAAGATGGCAGCTTGAGCTAGGATATTATGGATTAATGAACCACAGTTCTAAGAAGGGAATGGATTTTGGGATGGCAGAATGACTAGAAACTTCATGCTTCTTAACTACGAGCATCCAATCTATCTTCATTTGATCAATGGCAGGAAGCATGCCTGTGAAACAACATGGTAGTCAATTCTAGGGTTTGACTATACTCACTTCTTTTGATCAGGTTTGTACATCATGGGGAGGACTTCTCATCCTTCTCATATTTTTCTCTTTTAATACAATTGTTCGTTTCTGATGAAAAAATAAAATATTCTAGGGCTTGACTACTCGGTCAGATTCTGCATGGAATAAACATGTTATGATTTGCTATCAATTGGCAGGGTTTGAGACAGCAGATAGCTTCAAGACTAACAACTTATAGGTTGAATACCAAAGAGATGCAATACAAAGTGCATATCAGATCAATGAAAATTTGGAAAGAAAATCCAATACTGGTGAAAGGGAAATAACCTAGTAGGACTTTTGTTGACCAAGTGGAAAAAGGTAGTTAAAAACTATTGGAATGGCTCTAGCTTTTCTATCAACAAGCTATTCAGGGTAATACAAGTCCAAATTCCTTGGGGAAGAAGAAATCAACATTTTACTGTTTTGGCCACTTTTTGGCTTCATATGCTGATCAATTAATCACCATCACTGAGACAAAAGCAATGATTAAGTGTGCTTGTATTAAGCAACCAAGGCAGAGCAGGAGAGTACAGACATGGAAGAAGAGGAGCAGTCTTGCTTAGCTCTTCAAGCTTTGCTATCAAGGCAGCAGTTATGATTGAAGAGAGAGACCTACTATAAACAATACAAGGTCGCCGCTTGAACAACACTAATATCAAACTCATATGTTTGCTTACCTATACTAATAATGGACTTCCACAAGAAAGATCTCCTGATTATCCAACCTCACCCCTAACTAAAGAAGATATTTTTACACCCCCACCAAAGCAAATAATTCAACTCCATTGGCAGTCACAATGCTTGTCAGCTTCAAGAAAGGCCAAATCAGATCAGATCTCTCAAAATACACCCAACACCTATTTCACTCAGATTCCCAACAAGTATTTGCAAAAATTGGGCTTAAGGTAACCATCTAGAGGAGGGACCAGTAACACTCCATATGCTCTCCTCAGATTTGGCTGAACAACAAGCCTGCAACCCATTAAGATAATACCTTTTTTTTATTGATAGACAAAGAGAGAGTATATATTGACAAGCTCTACTCGCAAAAAGAGGGGTGCAACCCCCAGTACACTAGGAGATAATCCTGAGAGATGTCAATGAACTCTTTAATCATAAGACATATATATATATATATATAGACAAATTTTGTCCTATAACATCATAGAAAGTCAGAATATTCCTTTCCAGCCATATTGCTTAAGAAGTCACAAGCACAGCATACTGCTACAGCATTTTACTCCTTGCTCTCTTGTCAAAACCCTAAAGAAGATAAGCAACACCTATGAAATATTTTTAGGAGCCACCAATACAATATCGATCAAGAAGAATGTAAGTCCTAAAACTCATGAAAATAAGAAAATGAAAAAAAAAAAAAAAAAAAGTGGTAATAACTTTTTATTTTTGGCTTTCATAGAAGCTAAAGCTAAAACCATAATTTCAAAGGGATTATTAAACATGAAACTACATCTCGCATAAGCCCCAAAAAAGGGTTCTATGAGAAGCAACACTGATTGAGCTCACAAAATAGTTTTTAACTTCTCAATAGGCAATCCAAACAGGGCCTTACTAATAGGTGGTTCTATGGGGCCCCTTTATCTAAAGCATATGACTAGTATTTGTTAGAGTTTATTTTATTTTGTTATGTTATGCTGAGAATTATTTTATTTATTAGTTATTAGTAGTATTATCGCAATCATAGTCAATGATAAATAATTTCTCATCTATCTATATTATTAACCAAGATTACAATAATGCCCTATTAACTATCATATAAAATAACTCTTAACAAAATAAAATAAACTATAATCCAACTTCTATTTAAGTTGAAATTCCACCAAAAAGAGTCATAAGATATTAAAACAAGATTGATAATGGGCATACCCTTTGCCACTCTAACAAACAAAATAAAGGCAAGGAAAGGAAAATAGAAAATGTTAATTAGTCAAGTGCTGGTCTTCAAAACCGCAGATCATATTCACTTCTAACAATGAATCTTATATGTAGAATGAATCATCATTAACTCAAGAAATATTTCTATGGGCAATGGTAAGAGGCTCTCACCAAAAATTCCTATCCATTATTCTACAACTTGTAGTTGCTTCTAATAAGAAAATGCAAACCATGAGGCTTTCTTCTTGAGAGGTCTCTACAAGTAATTGCCCATTAGAGCTTTAATCCTTAAACCCTCACATCGCGACCTTTCCCCTAATCTTGGTGCCACAAACCCTTTCACCTGATTACGTATACTGATTGTCCTCTCTATACCTCAAACATAGAAAATCCCTTTAAATTTTCCTAATCCAAGAAGCAATGTCTAAAAATGGATGGAGAACAAATAGTGATATTGACCAGGGAAGATTAAATCAGGCTATTCTACCCTCAAGCAACATATGCTTCTTCCATACCAACTCATCAAGTCAATTGGACGCTTTTCCAACCATGGTGCCTTAGAATCCCAACACACTTGAGTTGTATCCAAAGGAAGACCAAGGTATCAAAGGCCACGTCCTAGCTTCCTAACCAACAGAGAATGCTAATCTTTCATAGTACTCCTACTTAACATCTATCCCCAGTATTACACACTTATCAAGGTTAACCTTAAGGCTAGAGACTAACCCAAAAGACTTGAGTAGAAGGTTGAGGTTGTTAAGATTTTTTTCTTTCGTTGATAGAAGAGAAAGGATGTCTAATACCTAACCCACCTCTTCCCTACCCCTAAACCCTTGAACAAAAACCCCCTCCACTGCTTTTGAGATGAAGCAAACCTATATCTTCATAACCAAGATAAAAAGATAAGCAAATAGTAAATCCTCTTGTTTGAGACCTCTAGAACTTTAGAAAAAGCTTGGAGTGTCATGCATTAACATTGAAACTCTAGCAGACGAAATGCAGAATTTGATCAAAGGATCCATTTTTGACCAAAGTCCCTATTCATTAACAAAAATCACAAATCCTGATCCACGGCATCCTGAACCTTTTTACATCCAACTTGTACACAAGCCCCAACCACAATCTCTTCAATTTGAAGTCCATTGATTCATTACAATGAGAACATTTGCATATTCCACCACTACTGTTGGATTTCTTGAGGAAAGGAACCATCCTTCAATTCTAGCAATTAAAATTGCCCTTGAGGCCTTGAGTGAGAGAGCGAAGAAATGGAGGAGAGAGAGGGTTAGAGAGAGCGTGAGAGAGAGCGAGAGCAACGGAGGAGTGCGAGACTTCCCGAGAGCAACCGAGAATGTAGAGGGCGAGGTCCTTGCGAGGCCTGGGAAAAGTTTCAGGAAGGGTGGCTTCGGAGTGGAGTCGAAGTCGTTTGAGGTTGAGGTGGAGGAGAAGAGAGGCAAACTGCAAGCTACGATCGTGGAGAGGAAAAGAGGGATTTCCTCGTGGATTAGGCTGGGACCGGCAAGTCTTGGGCTATTCCTTGATTGTCTGGTTCTGTGCATTGAGGATGTGAGAACGGCAAAATGGGTAAGAAAGTGGCAAGAAAACGGGAGGGCTTATTCTCTGGTGCGCGATCATAACAAAGGGGGGTGCTTCCTCCGGTTAGATGTTGTGGATTTGGAGAACAAAAGATTTAGCATATTCATCCCTAAAGGGAGAGGAGCAAAGGGTGGTTGGGTTTCAATGGTGGAGACGTTACAGCGCTTGGGTTGTGCTAATGGAGGAATGATAAGCCAAAAAGAAGAAGAGCCACGTTTGAAGCCAAGTATGGTGAAAACCTTTGCGGAAGTGGTCAAAATGCCGAGGGGTAAAGATAGAGCAACAATCAGGGTGGAGGTCACAAAGAAGGAGCTATGTCGGAACTTAAACAAACTGGCTCACTATGTGGTTGGGATATGGAACCCTAGCGCAGCAAAGAGGGACGACCTACGAAGGTGGGGGACTCAGTTGGCAAAAATCTGGAGTCTGAAGGGCAACCTAGGGTTAGCAAAACTGGAGAGGGGCAAGGTATTGATGGAATTTGAGCTCTTGATAGAAGCAGAGCAAGCCATTAAACTTGGAAGCATCTCGGTTGGGGGGATCTTTCTTCACCTAGAGAAATGGAGGCCTGAGACGGGATGTCTGAGGGAGGGGGAGAACAAGAGTGAAGCCTGGGTGTGGGTTGTAGGCTTACCCGTCTCCTTATGGGAGCGGGACATTCTGAGAATGATAGGGGAGGAGTGCGGGGGTTTTCTCGCAGTCGACTCCCAAACGGAGAAGATGGAGGAATTACAGTGCGCACAGTTATTGGTGAAGCATAACGGCGAGGAACTCCCCAATGTAGTGGAGGTTTAGGTTGAAGAGTTGTGCTACTCGCTAACTCTCTGGTGGGAGGTCAGGCCGGCAATGAGAGCGGCAACAGCGGGAAAGAGAGGGAAGTTTGTCACAATGGGAGAGAAGGTTGGGGGTGAAGCTTGTACACGCGGGGGCAAGCGCGGGCTGGAGGTGAAGGACGGTTCGAGGCTCGAGGCCCTGCTACTGCATGCCGATGGGACGCGAGGTCAGTCAAGCGGGTCGGGGCAAGTTACGAACCCTATTCAGAGCTTCGATGGGTCGCCGGGTGGGTCACAAGGATTGGGCAGGCTTACTTTGCTGGGCCTAGCAGAGCCCTCTTGGTGCTCTAAGGAATCAGAGCCCGCTGGGCTTGTTCCCTTCTCGGACCCCCCTTGCGAAAATGGGCCACCTCTTTTTGGGTTGTCGTCTTGGAAGATTTCTGAGTGGGCCAAGACTCTGGTGCATCCTGTGATGTCTGGGCTGGACAACCGAGGCCCGTCTATGCCCTTAGCTGTGGTTAGAGCCCAGGTGGGGGAGGCCTGTCCCTCTTTGGTAAGTAGCCAAAGCCTAATGAGGGGTCCAAACGCTGGTATTTCTCCCTTCTGGGTGAAGGATGGCCTGCGGAGGCTTTCTGAGGAGGAGATTCAGTCCGAGGGGAAATCTAAGACCGAATGTGCCTTGTTGGAGGAAGATGCAAGGTATGAAAACGTCTCTATCTCTATTGGACTGATGGTCTCTGATTCTCCTTTTTCTCCCTCTCCTATTTATGGTCAGACTCCGTTAGGGGAGTATTACGACCTTTCTAGGGCTGGCTTGGACTTAACCCAGGGGGTTACACCTCGATTGTGTAACATCACTGGGTCTACAGAGCAGGAAATAGTTAAGTATTGGGAGTTGATAGAGGTCAATACTGACAGTATTGAAGAGAGTAGAGAGGAATTGTGCCTTGCTCGGTCTATGCCACAAGAAGGTAGAGGATGGGAGGAAGCAAGCTGGGAAGAAAATGATCTAGCTAGGTTCAGTAAGTTTTTGGAATTTTCAACAGAGGGATTGGAGAAAGATATTTTGGAGTTTCTGGTCAAAATTAAAAAGAGGAGGGAAAGAGTTCATAGCAAAACTCTTCTGGAGAAATCGAGATTCGAAAGGGAATTGAAAAGGCTTGAATGTTCCATCAATTATGAGGGGGGAAAGAAGAAGAAGTGTGTTGTGCAAGGAAGAGGGTGTCAGATTATGGAAGTCCAATGAAGATAAGGTTGTTGAGCTGGAATGTGCATGGAGCTAACGATAGCTCTAAAAGAAAGGTGATTAAGGCCATGATCAGAAGCCAGAAAGTGGACTTGTTTTGTATCCAGGAAACGAAAATTCAGTCAATGTCAGAGGGTTTGGTGATGAGTTTGGGCTCTGGGAGGTTTCTTGACTGGGGTGCCATGGGTGCTCAGGGAGCTACGGGAGGGATTTTGATATGTTGGGATAAAAGAACCCTGGAGGTTCTTGAGATGGAGATGGGGCAATTCTCAATTTCTTGTAGGCTTAGAAATGTAGAAGATGGGAATGCTTGGATCTTCACAGGAGTGTACGGGTCGTTTTCTAAAGAAGATAGGGAGATTCTGTGGGAAGAGCTCGAGGCTATAAGGGGCATCTGGGATGACCCCTGGTGTTTAGGGGGCGACTTCAATGTTACCCTCTCCCAAAGGGAAAGGAGCAATCAGGGAAGGCTAACTGGCGCAATGAGAAGATTTCCTCAGGTTGTTGACGAGCTAGAGCTCCTGGATCTTCCTATGCAAGGGGGGGTGTTTTCATGGAGCGAGGGTAGGAACAATCAATCTTGGGCTAGACTGGATCGATTCCTAGTGACCCAGAACTGGCTTGATCACTTTAGTGGGGTTGTCCAGAGTAGGTTACCCAAACCCACTTCTGATCACTTTCCCATTTTGCTGAAGGGTGGTGGGTTAAGACGAGGCCCTTCCCTGTTTAGGTTTGAAAACATGTAGCTCAAAGTTGATGGGTTTAAGGATCTTCTTCGGGGTTGGTGGCAGGGGTCGGGGGGGAGAGGGAGGGCCGGTTTTAGATTGGCTACTAAGATGAAGTTCATGAAGGAAAAAATCAAAGGATGGAACAGGGATGTGTTTGGAAGGCTGGAAGTTAATAAAAACTTAGTCCTTCAACAAGTCGAATTCTGGGATGGGGTGGAGAGTGAAAGGAGTCTGACAGAAGGTGAGACGGAGCTGAAAAGAGAAGCTAAGGAAACCTTTAAAAAGTGGGTGTTTTTGGAAGAAACTCACTGGAGACAAGTGTCAAGGGAGCTGTGGCTTAAGGAAGGGGACAAGAACACGGGTTTCTTTCACCGAATGGCCAATGCCCATCGAAGAAACAACTCCTTGGATAAAATTAAGATCAATAGGGGGTGGTTGGAGGAGGAGCAGGAGGTGAGAGAGGGGATTGTGAATGCTTTTCAGCAGTTGCTTTTAGAGGAGCCAGGCTGGAAAGCTGATATTGAGGGGCTGCACCTTCAAAGTCTAAACCATAATGAAGCTGAAGTCTTGGAGCAGCCCTTCACTAAGGAAGAAATCCATTCTGCTCTAATGGAAATGAATGGAGATAAGGCTCCAGGCCCGGATTGGTTCACAGTGGCCTTTTGGAAATCTTGCTGGGACTTCGTGAAGGAGGAGATTGTGGACCTGTTTAAGGAGTTTTTTGATAAGAAATCTTTTCGCTAAGAGTCTCAATACTACCTTTCTAGTCCTCATTCCAAAGAAAGGTGGGGCTGAGGACCTTGGGGACTTCAGGCCCATCAACCTTCTAGGGGGATTGTATAAGCTTTTGGCCAAAGTACTCGCCAATAGGCTGAAGAAGGTTTTAGATAAGGTGGTCTCTGCGGACCAAAATGCTTTTGTGAAGGGAAGACAGATTTTGGATGCCTCGCTCATAGCTAATGAGGTGATTGATTCCTGGCATAAACGTAAAGAGAAAGGGTTGATTTGTAAACTAGATATTGAAAAAGCCTATGATAGCATTAATTGGAATTTCCTCATGAAGGTCTTGCACAAGATGGGTTTTGGATCTCGTTGAATGGAGTGGATTTGGTGGTGCATTTCAACTGCAAAATTTTCTGTTCTGGTTAATGGGGTGCCAACAGGTTACTTCTCCAATTCCAGGGGGTTGTGTCAAGGAGATCCCCTCTCTCCTTACCTTTTAGTGTTGAGTATGGAAGTGCTAAGTGTACTTTTAAGAAGGGCAGTTGATGGGGGTTTCATTTCAGGCTGTAGTCTTCGAGGGAGGGGGAGAATGGAGGTGAATGTGTCTCACTTGCTCTTTGCTGATGACACAATTATTTTCTGCGAAGCAAGGAAAGATCACCTAACCTCTCTAAGCTGGATTTTGGCGTGGTTTGAGGCAGCCTCTGGTCTTAAGATAAACCTAGCTAAAAACGAAGTAATTCCGATTGGGGAGGTTGAAGACATTGACGAATTGGCAGTGGAGTTAGGGTGTAGAGTGGGGTCTCTTCCTACTGTTTATTTGGGGTTGCCCCTTAGAGCCAATCACAAGGCCTCGTCTATGTGGGATGGGGTGGAAGAAAGAATGAGAAGAAGGTTAGCCCTTTGGAAAAGACAATATTTGTCAAAGGGCGGGAGAATTACCCTCATTAAAAGTATTTTGGCCAGCATACCTATTTACTAATTGTCTCTCTTTCGAATGCCCTAGCTAGTAGCAAAAAGGTTCGAAAAATTACAAAGGGACTTTCTTTGGGGAGGGGGAAGCTTGGAAAGGAAAATTCATTTAATCAATTGGGAGGTGGTGTGCACTCAAAAGGAGAAGGGGGGTTTAGGCATTCGGAAGATTGATCTCTTGAACAAGGCCTTGTTGGGCAAATGGATTTGGAGATTTGCCCTTGAAAAAGAAATCCTTTGGAAGAAGGTGATCGGGGTGAAGTATGGCCATAAGGGTTTTGGTTGGCGAACTAATGAGGCTCACGGAACATTTGGAGTGGGGGTTTGGAAGGAGATTTTGAAGGAGGCGAATTGGTGTTGGGGTAACATAGGGTTCAAGGTGGGAGAGGGGACCAAGGTCAATTTCTGGATTGATCAGTGGTGTGGTAATGAGGCGTTGTCCCAAACTTTTCCCCAGCTATTTGCCTTGGCGGTCCAAAGGAACGCTACGGTCAATGAAATGTGGGATTCTAGCCGGAGGTTGGAATATTAGATTCTCCAGAGATTCTAATGATTGGGAGCTGGATGCCATAGGAGAGTTGTTTCATATGCTGAGGGACTTGAGGATTTCTTCAGAAGAGGACTCAGTGATTTGGAAAGGAGGGGGTCATGGTTCTTTTCGGATTAGGGATGCTTATAAGCTGTTGGCAACCCCTAGTGCCATCACCTTCCCGAAAAAGAGCATTTGGGTGGATAAGGTTCCAACCAAAGTTGTTTTTTTTGCTTGGGAGGCCACGTGAGAGAAGATCCTAACTTTGGATAGGCTCCAAAGACGGGGTTGGCACCTTCCGAATCATTGCTTTTTGTGTGGTTGTGAAGAGGAAAATGTAAATCATATTCTTTTACACTGTATAGTGGTCAGGTTTCTCTGGGAGATCGTCCTTGCCTTGTTTGGGGCTCATTGGGTGTTCCCAGAGACAGCCAAAGAGGTGTTACTTAGTTGGAGGGGCTCCTTTGTGGGGAAAAAGAGGAAAAAGATTTGGAATTCCATCCCGTTGTGTATTTTTTGGACGGTATGGAAGGAAAGAAATAGATTGGCCTTTAGGGGGGACTCTTTAGCTATACAGAAGTTGAAAATTTCTTTTGTATGTAATTTGTAGAGTTGGGCAAGGGTGTATATGGGAGAGGAGTCCTCTTCGCTTTTAGGTTTTTTGGAATGGCTTGCCGTTCCTTAAGGGGTGGTGAGGTTTTTGTTCATGTGTTTTTTGTTTTTAGGCTGCTGTGTATACTACCTGTATGCTTTGTGGCTTTCCGCCCCTTAACATATTCGTGCTCATTTATCAAAAAAAAATATCAAGAATTTGCTTCACCTCCTCAAAAGCATTCTACAATTCAAATTCTATATTTCCAACCACTCTTCAGTGTCCACTGCAAGAATCTTAGCTCAATCAAAAATCTATTTTCTCAACTCAGTTTACTAATATTTAAATCGAATTATCACAATGGCTTAGCTTAATGTATGGCTGGATGATTGGACTACATTTCCCAGCCAAATTATGGGTTCTGAAATCTATTGTCACCTCTAGTCAATACATCTTGAGAAATAACTAAAGAGTCACATGACCTTTAGTCTAAAAGGTATCACAACTTTGAACTTTGTTCTCCTCTCCTAAAGGAATTTAAGAGTTTCCATGTGCAAGAGGAAAACAACCTACTCTTCTTCCACTGCTGAATTTTTAGAATCTTTTTGCTGCATTTAGAGTTAGTTATGCTCTCTTACTCCTTTTAAATGTTGCACTTATCCTAAGCCCTTTCAGTAAGTTATGAATCAAATATTTTTGCCTTCATTCAAATTTATCCCATAAAAAACAAATCACTTTATTTAAGCTTTGCATGATATTTCCAACTTTCAAATGCATAATGGTCCAGATGCACTCAACACAATTCCTAAAATACAACTCAACAGATTAGTTTTATATAAAGAAAAAAAAAATTGACAGGTAAATGCAAATTATATTAAAACGCCAAAAGGGGCGCACCAACGTACACACAAAGTATACAAACGGCCGCCAAAAAGAAAAGGGAAAACAAAAATACTCCCTCCCTCAATCCAACCCCAACCAATCAATGAAATCAACTAAGGACATAGATGAATAACACCAAGGATTTATCAAACAAGACAAAGTGGCGCCATGAGTTTACTACTTTTATTTACTCTGGCAGCAGTCAAGTGAACAATGAAACCATACTGATATGCATTTAAATGAAAAAGAAAGCTAGATATATGGACAACTTTTTGCTTGAGCATCTCCTCTGCAAAATATGAATCATCAATGCAAACAAAAAGTTCATGCATCAAATTATATTGCAGTTGATTTTGGAAAAGAAAAATGAAAAAGCTAATTCTTAACTAGAATCACACAAGATTATAAAGAATCAGCAGGTGCGGGAAAAGGGGCTCAACATGTGAAAAGAAGCACTCACGATGCACGATGACTTTATCAGGAAGCTTCTTCACAAATTGCTCTGCCGCGTATTTCCAATCTGCAGCACTGAAACAAAAAAAAAAACCAGATAAGTCATAGGCAGCAAAGTAGGATATCCAAAATCAAATTTATGAAATCCAACAATTCAATAGAGGATCATATTTTCAAAAGTGTGGTCTGAGGCAGGGTTTGGAAAAAAAAAATTATGTTGGCATAAACCCAAGCCTCACATCAACGGAAGGCAATTCTAATACAGTTATGGCTCAAGGTCTCACCAAGCATCCACCTCATGAACCAAGCACAATCTAAAGTGCATCTTTTGCTGCCATTCTATGCCAAATCCCATGAGAAGTATGCCATGTGTCCAATTGTTTCAAATTTAAGAAATAGCTATTTAATTTATGTTGCACTACTTGATAGATTTTTAATATTTTTGTTATAGTTTATTTATTTCTTGATTGAACCACATTCCACTTACTTGGAATTACAATGTACTAAGAGTCTAAGATTCCATATCTTTAATATTTATGGGTTGGCCACTCCCTGCACCAGAATATTTTGTGACTTGAGTTTCTAATGTTGGCAATTTCATCCCAAAATATATTCTGACTAGTGTGTCTAATTCATCTTTTGAACATCCAATTCCCCCACCTAGAGCCTAAAGACATTGCAACTGAAGATCATAATTTTACCTCAAGACAAAACTGTCCATGGGGCACACTTAGGAATGGTAAGAGACTTAGTTTTCAACCATGGAAATATTAAAATGATTTTAAGCATGTTTCGAAAGGCTATTTGAGTGTTTAACTAAGTAGGCAATTCCGAACAAAAATTCTTAAATGTTTCCTAACTCAGGTTTCCTGAATCCTTCCTCAAACTACTTGTTTAATGGAGATCAAGATGTTGAATTTACTAAGAGACCAAGGCATGTAGTTGAGGTTGTAAATGGATGAAACTGAATGAAAAGTTTTTCAAATTGTTGTTCGTCTTAAAATGTTTTTTAAGGAGTTAGGGAGGCTAGGGAAGCAATTTTTTACCAAGTGTTTTAAGTGCCCTATTCCAAAATTGATCCAAATTTGGGTAAGATCGATCCAATTTTTTCTTTTTGCTTGATTTTTTCTTAGCCATTAGATCAAGGGCTCCTTGCCTTTTAAACTAGAAAATGCTTCATATTTTGAGGAGAGAGACTTGCAGTCATTTTTTGTATCCTTCTTAAGCTCTCTCTTTTTGCCAAATTAGGGGTGTTTGGTTGCCAAGAAAATCATCATTTTCTTTGATTTCCAAATCATTTTTACATCGGAATTTTTTTTAAATGGGTTGATTCTTTTCATTCATTCATCCTCATTTTCTCATTTGATTGGTGAGTGAGAACTCATTTTCTTCTTGAGTAAGCTTCAAGAAGAGGCCAAGATCAAAATTGGTGTGCAATCTAAGTATGATCTGGAAGATAAAGACATGTAGCTAAAGTGAGAAGGTGTTGGTCAAGTAGTACGTGAAGGATAGGTGGACTTGCGTTAAGTAAATCCTTGTACACATCAGTTGTTCTTCATAGTGGAAGTTTGATTGTTGGTAGATCTGTGGTTTTTTATCTCTTAGGAGATTTTCCATGTAAAATCCAGTATCATTATCTCTCTTTATCTCATTCTACTCATTAATTTATTTTCAGTTATTGATATCTTCTGTTTATGGAGCTTACTTTTTTCCCTTTTTGGGGTTTCGTGGGTGCTTCCCTTTTTAGTTAGAGAGGCGTTATTGGGGTGGCTTGGGCCTTGTGTGGGAAAGGAGAGGAAGAAAGTGTGGTTTTCAGCTCCCTTGTGCCTTTTTTGGATTGTTTGGAAGGAAAGAAACAGTAGGGCTTTTGAAAACGAGGGGTATTCGATTCATGGGTGTAAATCATTTTTCCTTTGTAATCTTTGGGCGTGGACTAAGGGGTCTTTTTTACTCTGGCCCCCTTTCCGTTGTAGATTTTGTAGACTGGTTAGGCCCTGTTTAAGGGGTTCTTTTTTCTCTTTCTTGTATACTACCTGTATACTTTGGGGCGCGTCCTTGATGTGCCTTTTTTCTTTTAATATATTGCTTTTTATTCATCAAAAAAAAATATGTTGGATGGATGAAAAAAGAGCTAAAATAGGTGTGATTATCCGTTGGATATCTTGAATATCTTTTTTGTTCAATTTGATAAAGATATCAAGCAGTAAGCGGAAATGTGTTAAGGAGGAAATTGTTTCTTATGAAGTTGTGTTGGGAAGTGGTGAAGCATTTGCATGTAACTTACATTTACAAATTGTTGGAAGAGTGTTGTTGCGTCCATGATTGCATAGGATTTTTAACTTTTGTTGAAGAGTAGTTAGAAGACAATAATTTTTTTTTTTTTTTTTTTGATAGGTAAAAGTGATTCTATTAAAAAAAGAGACACCAAGAAGGCGACTCGAGATATACAAACCTATACACCCTCCAACAAGAAAAAGCTAAAAGAGCAAAAAGCCCCAACAAACAATCCTAATTATCGCCCATCCAATCAATAAAATTAGCTATAGTTAAAGGGCAATCAACTATGAACACTTTTGTTTCCGCCCAAAGAGAAAAAATAAAGGAGTATTTCAATCTTTGAATTGACATCATCTCATCCTTGAACGCCAAACAATTTCTCGCCTTCCAAACCGTCCAAAAAATGTGCAGAGGAGCCGCTCTCCACACCTTCTTACGCTTTTTGCCCACAAAAGAACCATGCCAGCTTAGAAGGGTTTCCTTAATCGAACAAGGCAACACCCAAGATACCCCAAAAACAGTAAAAAGAAGATCCCACAAGACCTTTGTTTTTGAGCAATGAAGAAGGAGATGGTCTATGGTCTCCTCATTCTCAAGACACAAAAAGCATCTATTTGCCAAAGCCCACCCTCTTTTCTGCACCTTATCCAAGGTTAGTGCTTTGCCCCACGTAGCCTCCCATGCAAAAAAACTAATCTTAGGCTGCACATTCATATTCCAAATAAGGCTTGAGGGAAACTGAGCCGAACCCCCCGCTTCAATGGCCAAGTATAGAGATTTAACCGAGAATATGCCACTCTTATTTTCAGTCCAAGATACCCTGTCCTCCACATCCTCAATAACTCTGCTACCATGTAACCGCACCATGAAACTTGACGCTTCCTCTATCTCCCAATCATTGAACGCTCTTAAAAAGCAAGGATTCCAACCCCCCCATCCCCCCTCCGCCAAAGGATCCCAAACATCTGCTACACTTCTTCCTTATCAACAGTCAAAGCAAATAGAGACGGATAGGACGAACACAAAGGAGAGTCCCCACTCCATTTATCCCTCCAAAACCTCACCCTACTTCCATTGCCAACAATGAAGGCCAACCTATTGCTCACTAAATCCCAGTTCATCCTTATCCCTTTCCACAACCCCAAGCCATGAGCCTCTCTCACTTCCCTAGAGGACCAACCCCCTCTCTCTTCTCCATATTTCCCTCTGATCACTTGATTCCATAAAGCTTCTCTCTCATTAGCGAACCGCCAATTCCATTTAGCAAGAAGAGCCTTGTTGAGAATAGCTAGGTTTTTTACCCCTAAGCCCCCTTTCTTCTTACTTAAGCACACCACTTCCCATCTTACAAGGTGAGGCTTTCGCTCCAAATTACCCCCACCCCACAGAAAATCCCTTTGAATCTTTTCTATTCTCCGTCTGACAACACTCGGTAAGCACAACAAAGACATAAGATATATTGGTAAATTCGATAACGTGCTTCGAATTAATGTCGTCCTCCCTCCCTTAGATAAGTATTGTCTCTTCCACATTCCTAGCCTTTTCCGGAATCGCTCCTCCACTCCATCCCAAACTGATATTGATTTGAAAGAAGCCCCCAAAGGCATCCCCAAATATGTGGACGGCAAGCTACCCACTTTGCAACCAAACTCCCAAGCAAGGTCATCCATATTCTCTACCCTCCCTACCGGAATGAGTTCACTTTTATCCAAATTTATTCTCAATCCCGAAGCGGCCTCAAACCACATAAGCAACCAACTAAGATGAGTCAAGTGGTCTTGAGACGGCTTACAAAATACCAGAGTATCATCAGCGAACAACAAATGAGATATTAGGGCCCCTTCTTCACTCCTCCCCTTGACCCTACACCCCGATAAATAGCCCCCCTCTACAGCCCTTTGGAGAAAAGCGCTAAAGACCTCCATTGCTATGACAAATAAGTAGGGGGAAAGGGGATCACCCTGCCTCAATCCCTTTGAGCTTTGGAAAAAGCCTGTAGGGGTTCCATTGACCAACACAGAAAAACTTGCAGTGGAGATGCACCATTTTATCCACCTGATCCATTTCTCCCCAAAACCCATTTTCTGCATAACTGTGAGAATAAAAGTCCAATCCACATTATCATACGCCTTCTCTATGTCCAATTTGCACAAGATGGCACTCTCATTATTTTTCAGAGTCGAATCAATGGCTTCATTGGCTATCAACACTGCGTCTAGGATTTGTCTTCCTTCCACAAACGCCCCTTGGGCCTTGGATATCACCTTTCCAACCACCTTTTTTAGCCTATTGGCTAAGACCTTAGCCAACCACTTATACAAGCTTCCCACCAAGCTTATAGGCCTAAAATCCCCCAAATCTTCAGCTCCCACTTTTTTTGGAATTAAGACCAAAAAAGTTGCATTTAGGCTCTTGACGAATTTTCCATTTTCATAGAATTCCTTGAAAAAACACAACACATCCGCCTTCACGAACTCCCAAGCAAATTGCCAGAAAGCCATAGAGAGTCCATCTGGCCCCGGAGCTTTTTCCCCATTGCAACTCAACAAAGCATTGAACACCTCCTCTTCCGTGAACGGGCTCTCCAAAGTACTAGCATCCAACTGATCCAGAGTCTCTAACTGCAGCCCGGATATAGAGGGACGCCAATCCCCCGAATTGGCCAGCAGTAACTTAAAAGCATTGCCAATCCCTTCCCTAATTTCATTCTCCTCTATGCACCAAGCTCCATTAATCTTGATTCTGTCCACATGATTCCTCCTCCTGTGGGCATTAGCCATTTTGTGGAAGTAACCCGTATTTCTATCCCCCTCTTTCAGCCACACTTCCCTAGATTTTTGCCTCCAACTGATTTCTTCAAGTAAAACCCATTTTTTATACTCTTCCCTCGCTTCTTTCCTAGCTTCCAGCTCTTCCAAGTTCAGTCTGCTAATTTTCTCCCTTGCGTCCCAGAACTGTACCTGCTCCAATGCAACATTTTTTCTGAGCTCAATCCTGCCAAATGAGTCTCTATTCCACTCCTTCAGCTTAGCCTTCAGAACTTTTATTTTTTTCAGCCAAAATAAAGCTTGCTGTTCCATTGAAACTAACCCCCTCCCACCAAGACTTCATAAGCTCCTTAACACCTTCCACTTTCAACCACATGTTTTCAAATCTAAAAGGGGAAGGGCCTCTTCTCCCACCCCCTACATCCAGCAGAATGGGGAAATGGTCGGAAACTGGCCTTGGAAGGATACACTGCCTCACGTCACCAAAGTGGTTGTCCCAACCCTCATTAAACAAAAACCTATCCAGCCTTGAGAAGTTCTGATTATTCACCCCTCCGTTCCAAGTAAAAGGGCCCCCGACTAAAGGCACGTCCTTTAACTCTAAGTCTTCAATGATTTCTGCAAACCTTCTCATGTTCGAATTCATTCTCCCCCCTCTGTTACACTCTTCAGGACTTAATATGGCATTAAAATCACCTGCAACACACCATGGCCCATCCCAGAGCCCCTTAATGGCCCCCAACTCCTCCCAAAAACTCTCCCTTTCTCTCCTCAATGTTGGGCCATATACCCCTGTGAACATCCACATGAATCCGTCCTCACTGTTCTTGAAAATGCAGGAAATGGAAAACACCCCTTTTTGAATATCCACCAAATCCAATACTCTGTTGTCCCAAAATACCACTATACCACCAGCTGCCCCTCTTGAGTCCACTGCCCCCCATTCAAGGTATCTTCCCACCCCTAGGCTGCTAATAATACCCTTTGACATGTCTTGAATCTTAGTTTCCTGAAGGCAAACCAGGTCCACCTTCTGCTTCTTTATCAATGCTTTTATGACTTTCCTCTTGTCACCATTATTGGCCCCTCTTACATTCCAAGTGAGCATCCGGAACCTCATTTAGACCTACACGTGCTTACCCCTTCCTCTCCTCCTCCTTCCCCAATATAGTTCACTGTCCATTCCAATTTCCTCAGTTCTCTTTCAAATTTTGAGGACTTCAATTTTTTCCTTTTTCTGCCGTCCACTTGTCCTTTCTGAAACTTCCTTTCTTTCATTCTTTTCAGTAATAAAAGAATTTCCCCTTCAAATCCCTCCGTCGGCATTCCAATATAGCGGCTAAACTTAGCCAAACTACTGGATTGCCACCAAGGTTCCTCCTCTTCTTCCCTCTCCTCCAAATTCTCATGGAATGTCCTATCCGTAACCCCCTCAGATTTCTCCCCGATAACCCCAGCTTCCATCCCCGCAATTTCCAATGCCTCGGCCTCCCTCCCATCCGCCCATATCATCCTTAAAGGACCCATAACTGCTCCCCCAACTTCATCCGAGCTACTACTGTGATTGAGGACCCCAGCCATAGCTACGCTTTCCCCATGTCGAACAGAAGGAGTAGAAGAAAGAGATATTTCCCGCTTCCCCAAAGAAGTCAAAGAACGAGAATATTGATCTGAGTACCTGGACGCCTCCTCCCGCAATGCTTCATTCGTGAACTCTGTGAGATTGACGGCCGGTGATCGCGACCCCAACTGAGAGCTCATCATCTCCCCCTCCAGCTCTCCACTGCCTCCTATTTCCTTATCGGGAGCCCTAGCCTTTCTGGATCGGTCCAAACCCGCCGCAGGATCTTTATAAGGTGGAGACTTGGGCCGGCCCATTTCCGTTACAACTATTTGGCCTTCAGTCACATGGCCCTTCCCCGCGGGCCTTCGCCCCAAGTCCACCCCCATTTGTCGGCCCAGCGAAGAGCTTTTCCCAGGCCCACGACTAGTTTCCTTCCCCCACGCTATTTGCTGGCCGACTGTAGACCCGACACGATCTGCTACTTTTTCCGACATCGTTTCAGGGAACGCAGCTGCCTTGCTGCATCCCCCTTCACCATTTTCACACGGCACGTCCACTTTTGCAGGTTCTCCATGCGTCCGTACCTTCTCCATTTTGAAACCAGCGCGTGAGTCTCCATCTCCTTCATCCCTAACCTCTCGCTCGTTGCCCATCTCGTTTCTGGTCGCCGGAACCACTGCCGTCCTCCCTGGTTTCACCTCCCACCATAGCTGTATTGAATAACAGGTGGAGCCGACTACGACTTTCAGTGAACTCGGCCACTCTAAGCCTTCCGATTTCACTAATAGTCTGGCCCATTTCAATTCCTTAAATTTTGCAGTGTCTTCATCCACTGCTAGGAACCCCCCGCATACATCACCAATTTTTCTAAGAATCTCCTGACTCCAAAAATGCAATGGCATTCCCACAACTCTCACCCAGACGCTCTTATCCCTCTCGCCATTATGAGAGCACCCCACCTTTGGGTCCCACCTTTCCAAGTTCAGGACTGATTCCTTAAACCTCCGGTGTCCTCTTACCAGCACCTTTTCTGCCTCATCTTTGGTCTCAAATTCTATTAACATCAGAGGGCCACCCAATCTCGAAAACTTCACCCCTCCTTTAATATTCCATACAGATCTCCCCCAACTTTCTAAAGCTTGTATATCTGGTTCCGCTATTGAGGATTGTCCCCATCTTCCCACCAGACACCGTCCCAGAAACTTCCTTTCATTTGACATTTCGTCCTCCCCTAGTTGAAGCCACACTGCCTCTCCTAGCTTTTTCCCTCTTGTATTCACCGCTTCAACATAGGATTTTTTGGCTTTCCTCACAGATTCCCCATCTGAACACCCTGTCCCATAAAATGCAGCAGTTCCTTTGGGCTCCTCCCAAGACACAACTCCAAGAAAGCGAAGTTTTTCGGCCAACAAGACCCACCCTCCCAAGACACCTTTTCCTTCTGGAAACACTAAACAGAATCTCTTTAATTCCGAGTCAACTACAGAGCATAAAATATACCTACCAGCCTCATTTGCACGGATCACCAACTTATACCTTCTTCCTCCGTCTTCCCAACTTTTAACATGGCCTTGCATAAACACACCCCTGCAATAGGCCTCTACTCCTTCCAATAAGCAACACAAGCTGAGGCTTCCAAATCTAATCCATGAGGTAAAACCTCTGCTTCTTTCCACAATAATACCCTTAAGTCTCTCCCCAGCCACCTCCGCCGTGATTTCATAAGATTTTGATTCTACTGCAAACCAACATCTACCTCCTCTCTTAGCCCCTCTATTCATTGCTGGTTTAATAAACCAACATTCAAAATACAGTAATCCAACACGCCCCACACATCACAGAGAGGCTTCCAACGGCAGACTGTTGGGCACCAGAACGTGTGGAACAATATGGTGCATCACAGCAAAAACATTTCAGGGTTGGTGTGGTTGTCACAGGGCATCACAGCAAACTGGGCTTCTTTGCACTTTAAGGAGAAACTCTTGAAATGGGTTTGAGGCTAAGGGCAAGAATCTAGAGAAGACCTCAAAGGAGGGAGCAGATTAGAAGACAATAATATAAACTGAAAAAATTCTAAGGATAGATAATTTGGGTTGGGGGACCTCTTGAATTTGTATAAAAACACCTATTCGCACACCCCTCCCCCCCCTATAGTTCATCATGGAGATTCACCCTTAGACTGCTTTAATTGCATTTAAATTACTTTTTGAGAAATTTGCCCTTTGATTGAACCATTCAATTGTCCAAAATGATTTTTCAACTAAATCTATTAAGGAATCTTTTTGATTTATCAAAAAAGATTTTTACACCTTGGGCCATCAAAAAACACATCTCAATCATCAAAATAGTAAATTAAATAGTCTCCAATTTAATCAAAATATTGCTAAAATGATTGAAATCATAATCAATATTCTACAGCACATGCAGCCCTGGCACATGAAGATTAGATTTTTCTGAATTAGAAATAGTTTCTTTTTCAATAATTCCCACTTTTTAGGTTTCCTATTTTTAGGTATCTTACCTTTTTAGGTTTATTGTATTATCTCCGTGTTTATCTTTAGGTAACTGATCCAATTATAGCTATAATTATTTTCCTCTTATTTCTAGAAAGTGTATAAATGCCTAATTAAAGATAGGTTTGGGTATTCATTGTTATCATTACTGTTTATTCATGAAGTTAGTATTTTTTTTTTTTTTTTTTTAGAATTTCTCTTAAGACCTTATTTTTCTGAGTAGGACTTCGAACTTAAACTGCGAGCCAAATATCATAAGGCAAGAGTACTATATGCCTTTTATTTGCTGACAGCCAAGTTGGATAATTACCAACTAACGTAAAAGCAGCTCTTCTCCCCTTCTCCTATGAAACATTGACCCAAGCTGAAGCAACATATCAATCATATTCTTTCACATGGAAACTCAAATTGTATTACGCATCTACTAATTTATAGATAGACATACAAGCAGCGGGTCAACTGCACAAATTCACCTATGGACCCATCAACTCAAACAGACCTTGAACAAGCTTATAAGCAGTTCGAACTCGAAAAAATAAACTCCCTTCAAGCCACTAATTTGACGATCATTCAGCATAAAATCGCATAATAGATTCACATTCGTTTCCACTCAGGAAATAAAAAACAAAAAATCAATTCTTACCTCCCAACGATTCCATTAACCATGATGACAAGATGCTCCGGAAACACCTTGGCCTCCGCCGCCACCACCGCATCGAACACATCCTCGCCTCCCATGGACTCAACCTCCACCATCCACCCCTTCCCAGCGCGATCACCGAAGCAACCTCTGGTCACCTTTCTCACCAAATCCATCTCACTTGGACCAAAGCGTTGAGAACTCAACCGAAACCCTAGATTCCGATATCCGCGTGGAGGAATTGGAGCGAGATTGGATTTCGCTGTGGCGAGTGCAGAAACCGCGGTTGCGAGTGGAGAATTGGCGGAGATCATGGGAATGAGAATATCATCAAAGGCGAAGGAGACTAAAGAAGAAATGCTTGAGCGTGGGACTGTGGGAGAGAGAAAAGAGAGAGAAAGGAAAACCAAGGAATAGTGGTCGGTAGGTGTATGTGTAGTGTTACCGCGTTGAATTGAGGCGCGGGGGTTTCAGTTAGCATATGTACTGCGTTTGAAATTTCAATAATTGCAGGATCGTAGGAAATTAGGAATGGGATTTCGAAATTTATTCCAATAAATAAATAAACTAACTTATAAGTCTGCACGTGACATCCAAATGAGGTAATGATTTGGAACTAAGAAGAAATTCAAAGTCAAATAATTAAATTAGACATCAAACCAAATTAAAAAAAAGTTAACACTTTTTCATTCCAAAATTTCACATAATAAAATCCTTTTCTAAAACAATTTTCCTACATTAAGCAAAATAAATATCATCTTAGTTCTTGAATGTGATATTTACCAAATTTTACTCTCAATTTATAAGATTTTTTTTAGTTAATTATTTTATATATAGTCTAAATTCTATTTTCTCTTCACAATCTTAATATTTCAAAATTTATTATCATTATATCTATATTTTCAATATATTGACTTTTTTTCCTTTTTATTACTACTAAATATTAATTAAGTCCACAAGCTCAATAATTAACTTAATTAATTTTATATTGACACTTGTTTTCAAGTTTGGGCTTATTGTTGATCTAAATTTATTACAATTTAGAAGCAACAAAATATAACTTTTATTTTTCATAATTTTATAAAAAAAAAAAGTAGGAGAACGTTAAAATATATATATATATTAGATTACTTATCTAAACATACATTTTTTATATATAATATAAAACTAATCGGTGTTCAAGCACTCTTAGTGCTCTTTTTCTACCCTCTTTCAACTCCAAAACTTGTTCAACCCTCATTATCTTGACCTAAATCTGAAACTTGTAACTTACATCTTACATCAGTGTTTCTTCTTCAAAATCTTCGGCTAACATTGTGACCAAAAAACCTCCTATTGAGATGCAGTAGTCTTGAGTATGATTTTTTGATGGAGAATTGTTAACCCAAACTAATATATTATTAGACACACTAAATTATCCAAATATATTTAATAATTTTTATTATTTATTTTCAAATGTTATTTTAAAAATTTTATACTTTTTTCCCACTGAACATTTTTGTGATTGCTAAAACTTACATCCATACAATTTTTAATTAAAATGACTATAAAAAAATTTGAGTATTTTGGTTATTTTCAATTTCCATGTCACCGTCTATTGGTTGGTCACTTTGCCTTTTGTCCAATATTTTATTAAATATACCAATATGTTTGGAACCTATGTTTGGTTTTCGGAAAATTTGAGAGAAAATGTAAACGAAAGAAAATAGAAAAAAAAAGTAAAAGGAAAGAAAAAATGAAAGAAAATAAAAAATAAAGTTAAAGATGATAAATTATTTTTATTTGTTACTTCAAATTCATTTTATTTATTTTAACTCATCAATATAAAAATTAAATAATTTAAAAATGCATAAATTTCTATTTAATTTTAATTATATTTAATTTTTTTTAATATTTTATAGGACAACCAAATATGAAAAAATCATTTTCCTTAACATTTTTTTCCTTTGTACTTTCTAAGAACCAAACATAACATAAAAGTTTTTGAAGCAAAATGGAAAGGAAAGAAAATTAAGAGAAAAGAACAAGTAAAATAAAATATAAAATAAATTTAAAGTTATAAATTATTTTTATATATTATTTCGATTTTTTTTCATTTATTTAACTCTTATATATAAATATTAAGTAATTTAAAAATACATAATTTTTTTAATAATTTTAATTATATTTGACTTTTATTCATATTTTTCATAGTAAAAAAAATCATTTTTTGAATTTTTTTTTTTCTTTTTCTAGTACTTCTTGGATCATAGCCTATGTTTTGTTCATTTTTGTAATTAATTATGCGCTTTAAAGTTTTTGTTTGATTGATTAATAATAATCCACAATATAAAAAAAAAAATCACATGGAATTGTGAATTTATTGAATAGAGGTACTAATAAGTAGTATCTAAAATTTTATCATAAAATATTAACAAATTTAAAGTGAAGTAGGCTTGGGTCATTCATGGAATTGGTTGTTAGGACAACTGATACAACAAAATTCACTGTAACTAAATAGATGTCACTTTTCTATAGTAATTCCAAATTAACCATCCCCGTCAATTATAAATTAACCGTATAATCAGGATAATTATGTATCTTACTTTGTTAAACTAACCACGGTAACAAATAGTAAAACACCCACAACATAGACAACACATTTGTGTCAATTAATATTTAGATTTTAGAAAATACTTTTAATAAAAAAAATATATTTTTTAAATTTTTAGAAAGTTGATAAATACTTTGTATAAAAACAATATGGTACACACTAAGAGTTTATTTGATAATGTTTTTGGAAAAAATAAAAAATAAGACTTCGACAAAATTTTAAAAAACATTTTTAAAAGGTTGAAAAATCACTTATAATATTTATTGGAAAAACATTTAAACCTCATTTGATAGTGATTTTAGAAAACGTTTTTAATATTTATAATATTTAAATTTTTTTATCATTTAAAAATACTTATAAAGATTTTGAAAAATCACTTATAATGTTTATTGAAAAAACATTTAATCGATGATTCTCTTAAAAACATTTTTAAATGAAATACTTTCATTTCAAATAAAAACACTATGATATACACTCGAAATCTCTTTAATAATTGATTTAAATTATAGTTAACTTTGAAAGTGTTTGATAACTTAGTTCAATAATCTAATATGATGTAATAATTTAATTTATATTATTAAATAGATTAAAAGTGCATTTGATATTGATTATAGTAAAGTCATAGTATATTTAGTAAAATAATTTAATATCATAGTTTTAAATAAAAAATACCTTTAAGTATTAAGTTAAAATAGTTAACTCATTCTTAATTTCAAATATTTTTTATTTAATTCATTTATATTCAATTAAATCATATTTTAATATGATGACTTTACATTCACAACTCATTTTTTATAGTAAATATTCTTGTGATCGTCTCTTATTCATCTATGCTACTTATAATACTTTAAATATGAAAAATAAATTTATTATTTAAGATTAATAAAAGTATAAATATTAGTTAAAATTAATTAAGGTAAATATATTAATTTGATGATATTTGAATAAATTTTAATATTTAAAGTAAAAACTATGGTTTTAAAAATTGGACTGGTCGGTCATGGTTTTGGTTCGATCTGTCACGGTTTTGGTCTGGTCCAATCATTTAGCCCGAAAAGTGTTCGGACCAGAATTAGGCCGATTAAACCGATCATTTTTTTTCCACTGTCGTCGTCCCCCGCCGACAGGATCCCCACCCCTACGCTGGAAAAGCCCTTCCTCTTGTCGTCCTCAGCCTGCAGAACCCTCACCCCCGCACATTGGAAACCCCACCCCTTGCGATCCTACTGGAAAAGCCCCTCCTCGTCGTCTCCCGCCAACGGGACCCCACCCCAATGTTTTAAAAACCGGACCGGACCGGCCGGTCCGACCGGTCGAACCGCCGACCGGTCAACTTTCCGGTTCGGTCCGTCTCAATGAACCGTTTTGTAGTCAAACCGGCATTGAACCGTTCAAACCACAGGTCGAACCGCCGAACCAGACAAACCGTTCGATTTTTCACGAACCGGCCAAGCCTTCTTTTATATATTCTATAAAAATTTGTTTAATATTAAAAGGCCCATTATCCATTGAGCCCATTCCACACCCATAACTTTTGAAACTCAAATTAATTATAAGCCCATAGTTGGTTTAAGCAACTGGGCCCAAACAAATAAAACATTGGCTTATTAACATGTCCCTTGGGCCATGCCTTTCAAGCCCAATTTGTTGGCTTGTTTAGCTTGGTTTGCATGTTGCAACTTGCAAGGTATTTATAGAGCACTTGAAGCACATGGAATTCATGTGCTTCTGATGTGGGACTGGGAATAGGACTGCCTCTTTAAGGGCTGGACGCATGAACCATATCATATCATTGCAATGTTGTTAAAATATATATATAATAAGACTTAACATTAATGTTTTTATTTCAAATTTTTATCATATAAAATCTTTAAAGAAATGTAAATATTTAAATTCCTGTTTATTTTTATAACAATTATAAAAAATAATATAAATTAATTAATAGAATAATTTTAAAACAATAAAATACAAAGACAAAAAGATAAAATTAAATATATAATTTTTTTCATCTTAAATATATCTTCATTCTTAAATATTACATCTTTCTATTTAATAAAATTTAAAATATTAAACTTTATCATTTAATTTAATATATCAAATATAAAAATCAAACATTATTAAAATTTATAATTTTATATATTTTTAATTTTATATAATATATAAATTATATATTTATTACATCACCGGTTCGACCGCCGGTCCGATCGGTGAACCGTGAACCGGTAATTTTTTCGGTTCGATCACCGGTCCGGTTCTGAAAACATTGCCCCATCCTTCTTGCAAAGCCACCCTCCCACCCCTTTTTGCAAGGACCCACCCTCATTTGCAAGACCCCACCCCCTACAAAGCCACCCATCCATCCCCCGCACTAGAAACCCTCCCCCCTCCCTCAGGAGAGAGAATTCTTAGAAAGAGAAAGAGTTATAGAGAGAGGAGAGGAGAAGGGAGGGGGAGAGAGAGTGAGAGGAGGGGCGTGCATGTAACCAGGAACAAACACAGATATCGCGCACACAGATATCATCGCACACAAATATAGTATAAGATGGCATAGAGATG